>CAJNJA010017599.1:0-10904 GCA_905231915.1 Symbiodinium necroappetens
ATTTGGCCAAGATTGTCGAACAGTCTTGCAATCTTGTTCTCGCCGACTCTTTACCTTTTGGACCAAGATTGCGCCCAAGATTGCCACGCAATCTTTAATCTTGGTCTCCAAAAGGTAAACTAGTCGGCGAGCAAGTGGGGCAAGGGGGGGGGCAAGATTGCAAGCAATCCTGCAATCTTGGTCTCCAAAAGGTAAACTAGTCGGCGAGCAAATGGGGCAGGGGCAAAATTACCAAGATTGCCAAGATTGCTTGGCAATCTTGCCCCCGCCCCCCACCTGAGCAAGATTGCAAGACCATCAAGATTTTGGCAAAAATAAAAGTTCTAAATTGTAGGCACAATGTACTATATATTTTAATTCTTCCTACCCCCGACCCCTAGACCCTAAAACCCTAAACCCTATACCCTAAACCCCTAAACCCTATAGACCCTAAACCCTAAACCACAGTGCTGAGAAAGGGACGGCATAGCGACGCCAGCGTTGCGACATCGCCGGCCCCCAGCGCCAGAGCCGCGGGCGCCTTGCTACCATGGTAATACAGGGGGGCTTTGGGGTTTCGGGTCTGTAGGGTCTAGCGTCTATAGGGTTTAGGGTTTAGGGTTTAGGGACTATAGGGTTTAGGGTTTGGGGTTTAGGGTCTCTAGGGCTGGCTTAATCCTCAGAGTACGGTTTTGGGGTCAAACCCTTTTCTAGTTCTAATGAAGAACACTAAGGAACAGTCTTGGTGTTTGTTCATGCTTCTACAGCGCTTCCTTGGATTTATGGTCGAGCTTTTTTTGTGCGAATCATAGTACCATGGTTATCAGGTATCGTACAGGGTCTTTACGAACACTTGAACTAGTTTGATGTTTTTTTTTGCGTGGTCTTAGCGGACTTCTTCGATTAGTCATTCTCAAAAGGACGTTACGACGGACGCTGATCCGTGCTGTGACCGCATGCTGTCAGGCATGGAGTTTTCGAGAGTTCAACAAGGAATGCTTGGATCAGGCTACAATGGCTCCAAACTGTGCTCGTTTAAACACATACAGTTTCGGAAGATAGCTTTAGCAGGCAAGCATTGAAGTCCAGAAGTCCATAAGCCAGAGTTCCAGCACCCCATACTTTAGGCTTCAGGGTATCATTACCCTTGGAACAGCAAGCTCCGAACTTCCAGCCCGGCATCCCAATCGAAAGCCGCCCTATACCAGCTCCGATGCAGACATGCGATGAAGCAGCGAGCACCACTCGCGCAGGCGCACTTAAGGTGAAACATGCATGCTGAAATCCGAAAGAACGGCTCACCCGACATCCAAATTCGCCTTTTCCCAGGTCCTAGAGTCTTCAAAGTTCAAACCTTTCCTGAACCAAGTCTGTTTGCTCGCACATGCGCATAGCCCAAGTGGCAAAACAGGATGTTCGGCGTCCCGGGCAGGGAGTGAGGGACGGAGCAAGCTCAGCACCTAAGGCTTCTTCCGACCAAGGCTGCCTTTCGGGGTTCCCAGAGACTCCAATATCCCTTAATTAAGGAATATACCTTCAATCCTATCAGGGTTGCTATTATAATTTAAGGTATATTCCTTAATTAAGGGATATTGGAGTCTCTGGGTTCAGTGACACCTGACAAACCCGCGACTCTTCGTCGTGTCCCGGGCTTCAGGATTGTTTTAAAGTTCAGATGTTCTGTCCCGAACGCAGTAGCTCAGACGCCTACCTCCCAAGGTTTGTCAGCGACAGCATCCATGCTTCGGAAGTGTAGATCCCGCGTTCCTCTCCAAAACCGAGCTCAGCAAATGTTGAAACCACAGCAAGATAGAGAGGAGAGAGAGCATCTGGAATCCTCTTGGTTGGTAGGGCGCTGTCAGAATGCGCTGCTGCTCTTCCAAGGGCACCGAAGGGGCGAAGGCAGCGAAGTTGCCTCAGCTGTAGCAAAGATAAGGCGAAGCCGCGACTTCGAAGAGAGAACCGCATCACGCGCTTGACAAAACAGAGCCGTCATCCCCGTCATCCTGCCTACCGACATATGCCGAACCCAGGTGTTCCCCAGTCCCGAATATGCCCGTGTACTGGTCTCCTGAATCTGTACGTGTCGAGGCACTGCGTGGCTCCACCCGGAGCCCATCCCCCGTGAGGCATCGTGGGGCATGCACCCAACGCGGTTCCTGCAAATTGAAGGTGCGTTTTTCGCTCTGTGGCCTGAAACCGTTTAAGGCTTAGCTTTTGACATGCTTCAACTCATGTGGGACTGCGGTCACACGTCGGCCTCCGACAACGAGACCGTTGGCACATAGCCTGTACAGACCGGCAGGGTGTTCATCATCAAGTTCCCTAAACCCTAGAGTCTAACCCTAAACCCTAAACTCAAAACCCCTAAACCCTAAACCTTGGAAGGGTTGCAGGTCCACCTTCTGGCCCGCACACTATGGCATGCTACTGCTCTGTGCATCCGGCTTCACATAGCGGCCTTCATAACTCAAAATTGCGTCTTAGGGGCATTTTTTGTGCCTTCATTTCTAATATTCTAGGGACCCTAAGGAATGATATTAATTTGTCTTTGTTCAGGCTGCGAGATCATAGTCAACACGGCTTCTTCATGTCAAAAGCCCCTTAGAAGCCAAGACGCCCAAGCGGAGCTGCCCTGCGCTGAAGCTTTTCCAGCACACCTCGGCATGCCCCTAAACCCTAAACCTTAAACCCTAAACCCTAAGCCCACTCCGAATGGGTGCTCGGGCAAGAACCGAAGCTGCAATAGAAATCCGAGAAAGTCATCCCGGCACACTAGAGCCGTTGAGTTTGGGGTTCAGGGGCTCAGGGTTTAAGGGTTTAGGGTTAGAGGTTTAGGGTTTTAGGGTTTAGGGCTTACTTCTTCTGTTCTTCTTAGTGTTCGTACTCGTATCATCATTATGATTGCTGTTGAAGTTTAAAAAACTCAGGTGACTGCAAAGTCCAGCACCTGCATGACACCCTAAACCCCAAACCCTTGGACAGCAAAGCCCCGAACACAGCAGCGATCGAAGAGCGCACTGTTCCGGACGCACTCGACGTAGACCTGTTTCGGTTTGCAAAGGGTTCAGGGGCATAGGGATTTAGGGTTTCAGGGTTCTAGGATTTATGGAGGTTTAAGGTTTTAGGAATTACAAGGTTGTCGTGGTTTGGAAGCTATTCTGCATTGTCAGTCGCACGAAAGCTGAAAGTTGAAGAGGAACTGTGGAATAGTCTGGGTCACAAGGCGGAAATCAAGATATGCGACTTTCTGCAGAGCCGAGTTCTGCACTCAGTCCTACAGCCTGCCTCAGAAACCCTAAACCCTCCCCTAAACCCTCACAGAAACCCTAAATACTAAACCCTCCCCTAAACCTTAAACCCTGAACCCTAAACCCTCCCCTAAACCCTAAACCCTCAGCCAGAATGCCTCAGAAAAGTGGACTCGCGCCTCCGAATAGCGGGGCTCAGGAAGGCGAGCCTCTTCCTGCGCACTTCGGCAAAGGTACCCTAAACCCCAAACACAAACGTAGAGGCTTTAACAATAAGGGTAGGGTTCCTCTAAGGGTTTTGATAAAAGGCTAAAAAAGTTTATGAGTAGAGAGGCCTTAATCATCAGAATAGTTCCTTGGGGTATCTTATACCATAGTCATTTTCGCGAACCTAACCCTAAAACCCTAAACCCTAACCTAAAAAGGGGTTATGATGCTTAGAGTGCATGGTTCGGTCTTGAAAGCTGGAGGCTGCCTTTTTCGGGTTGAGGGCTTAGGGTCTGTGTCAACTCAGGTAACGGTTTAGGGTTTAGGGTTTAGGGTTTTTGTCAACTCAGGTAACGGTTCAGTTTTTGTTTTTAAGGTGTAGTGGCCCGGTTTAACGGTTAAGGGTTTAGGGTTTGGGGTTTGTGTCAAATCAGGCAACTCCCTTCCCGCAGTTGCTTGGGTCAGAGCTGCTTGGTTGACGCGTTCGCTGATCGACATCCAAAGATGAGCAGATCAAGTCTAGGTCGCCTCAAGGCAAACCCTACACCCCTGCACTCCCAAGCCCAGACCATAAACCCGAAGACCTCAAAGCTGTAAGCCTTAAACCCCCCAAGTCTAGCCTGGATCAGGGGGGCTCTGAACCCTAAACCCTAAGCCCTAAAGCCTAAAGATGCTAAACCGCTTCTTGCCCTGACAGGACGTCCTGGCCGATGTCTGGCAGAGGCGTGAAGACTCTTGTCTCCGGTGGTGGTTCTGGTGGCCGAGGGATCGGACCTCTTAGCCGAGGTAAGGCTTAAGGCTGTTGGGGGTCGGAGTCGGAGTCTCTTACACCTTTTTTAAGCACACGTTTGCTTTGTTTTGTATACACATCTTATATGTTATGCTTCTCCTACCTTATCTTATAGCGCTTGAGGCTTCGGGTCTAGGCTACCAGGTAGAGCTGAAGAGCTTGGGAGGGTCGCTGCACAAGGGTTACCTTAAAAGGGACCTATCGGGTTTGGGGGCTCTTAGTTGTCCTTAGAGTTCTATTTAGGTTTTTAGGGCTCTTAATAACAATCTTCACTTAGAGTTCTTAATTAAAAAATGAAGTATAAGACACCCCCTAAAGCCTGCTCCAATGGTTCAGGTCCCCATACTGCATGAGGATCTGCATTCCCCGGTGACTCACGTGGCTTCTGTTCTCTCTACCTAGTACTGGCATAGTACCGTAGGGGTCTTCATGATTGGCGTAGGGTTTTGGGTATCCCTACAAAAAGTAGGCTTTGGTCGTTCAGGGCACCTTTGTCTGGGGCCCGCGCCAGACTACTGTAGTGGCTTAGAGGAGGGTTTCGGGGTACTGTATCGTAAAAATAGTATAGGAAAGAACCCTTAGGAATAGTACTAGTAGTCACTCAGGCTGCTGCGGCAGCTGACCTCAGAGGCCAGATCTTACTTGCTGGCCCCTTCCCTTGACAGGGCCTCTGCCCATCCCTTACCCTAAACCCTAAACCTCTAAGCCCCCAAGGTTCGATCCTGACAATTTGAGCTGACATCCGAAAACGCATTGAACCATCGAAGCCGGTGACGAACTGAGGGACGTAAAGCCAAAGACTCCACCTATGTCTGCACTTCGGGCTGAGAAGGCACGAGGTTGAGGAAGGTCGAATTAAGTAGGAGTGCCAACTGCTCAGGACCATCAACTGCTGATCATGTGGAGGCAAAGACTAAACCCGAAGTTCCTGAACCGTATCATAAGAACCCCTAAACCCTAAACCCTAAATAAGAACTCTCCGAAGCACTTGGCTCTGCGGCTTTCGGCAGCTCCAGTGTTTCCGGCAGCTCGACCTTGTGGCAAGCACGCTGGAAAGTTTGTTGCTTAGGACCTATCTGATATAGAGGCCTTAATAATTAGAATAGGGTTTTGGGGCCCATGATACCATCATAAAAAAAATTAGGAACCCCCAAAATAGTATAGGCAATTATTTAGGCCCCTACAGTAGGGTTTAGGGTTCACGAAAGCACCGACCTCTTTACCCTGAATCCTAAAGACCCTAAACCCTAAACCCTAACCCCAACAGGCACTGCTCCTTCCAGCCTCGCCCCTGCAGCTCTCCGCTGCGTCCCCCTTGTGAGCCCCTCAAGATTCACAGAGACAGACCTCTGTTTAGGGTTTAGGGTTTAGGATTTAGGGTTTAGGGTTTAGCAGCCAATTTTAGGCTCTCAGCTTGGACAAGAAGCTCTGACTTGGTTTTGAAGTTGCCATGCGCAACAAGGCTGGTAGTCGCGAGTTAGAGAATGACACTATCTCCCGAGATCGGCAATGATTCGAGAATGTTCACAGGCAGAGCAAAAGACCCTCTGGTAGTCGATTTCGACATCCCACCTTGGGCATCAACACACCCAAGTTCTTGCAACGCAACTAAGGTTGGCTGAAAACAACTCAGTTCTTGGTTGGCGCTGGGCCAGATCCCAGGGAGATGTCCTAACGTAGGGGCCATAATATTCGATTGAGAAAAATGCTGTACAGAACTCGAAGAAATGGCACAGGGCCTCTCTCCAAAACGGCGTTGCCCAGGCACTTCTGGCCGGGATTTCTCTCCACCTCTGAGCTTTATTGGCCCGGGACCAAAAATAAAAACTTTACAAACACCCATGTACCCCAAAATTCATAGTCTCCTAAAGCCTAAACCCTACCCTAAACCCCTAAAACCCTAAACCCGAAACCCTAAAACCTTAAAACTCTAAGCATCTACGGGCCTTCGGCAGCTCTGGGCAGCTGGGCGCCGCAGCTGCATCTGCAGGAGCACTCTGTGCAGAGACCTTCCGAGCTGCAGCACAAACACGGTTTAGGGTTTAGGTCGGGTTTAGGTTTTAGGGTTTTAGGGTTTAGGGTTTCAGGGTTTAGGGTTTTAGGGTTTAGGGTTTTAGGGTTTTGGGTTTGTCAGCACGGCACGGCAGGAATCGCCGGCAGAGATCATACAATAATGGTGTTCAGGGTTTGGGGATTACCGGTTGGGATTACTGGTTGTAAGAGCACCTAGCACAAGGTCCCTAAATTCGACTCTTAAGGGTGGGAATACATTTGCTGACTGCAGATGCCTGGGAACTTCACCCGGGGCACCTATCTTGTGTGCGAATTCCAACCACGCCCGCGGGGGAAATGACGATGATAGCACAAGCTCCCCCGGACTGCAATCGGGGCCAACTTTGAGTCACTTCTTGGCCACTACGCCCCATGATTTTGCAATCCTGGCCTCCCCCTACTCGGGACAAAGATCAAAAACAAGGATCAACAAAAAACGCCTAGAGGAGCAATAACAAAATCCCTAACCAACGGCCTGCTCCTCGTCTTGAGGTGCAGGATCTTCTGCTTGCAGTGGCGACGACGGCGCCGGCGGTTGCGGTGGCGCTGCTGGCACTGCAGCGACCTGGGTGGAGGCAGCAATAAGTAGAGTTGTACCCTAAACGGGATCCTAATTGGGGTTCTTACTAAGTAGGTAATAAGTAGAGTATAGTAGAGTTATAAGTACCCTAAAACGGATCCTAATTAGGGTTATGATAGACTTAGTAAGTAGGTAATAAGTAGAGTTATAAGTACCCCTAAAAGGGATCCTAATTGGGGTTATGATACTTGTAAGTCCATAAAATAACTACCCCCTTTCACAGTTCAAAGCTTTGGTGGAGGCAGCAGTATCAGCGGAAAACAGCAGTAGTAGCGGCAGCAGCGTTAGTAGCAATAGTAACAGTAGCAACAGCAGCAGTAGCAACAGCAGCATTAGCAGCAGTAGTGACAGTAATAAGCCGTCGTCGTAGTCATCGTTCAAGAGCAGGAGGAATACTGCCGGAATACCCTGCCCGGAATAGCCTGCTCTACTGCTCTTTTCTGCAAGTGCTCAAACTACTACGGCTCCAGCTGCTGCTCTGCCACCACCTGCCATCTTTAGCCTACCCTTTGAACCCTCTAACCGACAAGATCCCTATTCCAGGGATCCTGAAGACCCCCAAACCCTTGACCCCAAACCCTAAACCCCTAACCCCTAAACCCTGAACTCCTAAACCCCCAAACCCTGAACTCCTAAACTCCTAGACCCCTAAACCCTACACCCCAACCCGAAGGCTCAACCCTGGGTTCTCCACCGTTCTCTGATGGGCCACTTCTGAGTTAGCGGCCGACGTTAGCTCCGCCGGCGGCTCCTGCGCCCGGCAAGACTGGTTGCAGGCTAGGGTTTTACAAGAGATAAAAAGGTCTTATAAGGGATTCAGGGGGTTACTGCTCGGGCTCTGGGCTTTGGGCATTTGCGTTTCAGGCGTTTTGGGTCCAGGGTTGGGGGGGGGGGGAGGGTTGGAGGGTCAGTTGGGAGCTCAAAGAAAGCTCCAAACTCACGATGGTCGAACCTCAAAACCCAGCAGCCAACATCTCTAAGTTCCGTTCCGTGACATGAACACCCTAAAGCCTGATGAAATTTGCAACCTCAGTGCCATCTGTGCCCGAGTTGATCTTGGAGCATGTCTCGGCCCAAGTATGTAGCCGAAGCTGCCCCGTACCGTGTTCGACTGGAGGTGAATGGGGCGAGGTGAGGAGGCAAGGGAGAACGTCTGTGAGCCTAAACCCTAGACTCGAGCTGAAAACTCCGAAAGCCTGAAGAAGCCGCAATGGTCTCCAGGACATAAAATGCAAAGCTGGAATTCCCAAAAATCCCCTCTGCAGATGCTAAAGCTTCGCTTTCGATGGGAGGCGATGAGGGGGGCGGGGCTGGCTCATGATCACGCCACCATCCTTTCTTCGTCGTCATCGTCATCGTCATCGTCGTCATCAATAATAATAATAGTTTCGACTTCATCTTTTCGACTCCCTGGTCTTTTACTCTCTTTCTTCTGACATATCAGCCTCACATATCACCATCACAAGCTCGAGACCACCTTGCAAAGCTCGACACTCCGTACATCACGTCCGATCTTACTGTCCTCGGGCAGCTCACTGGCTGGGGCGGCCTGGGCTGCAGCTTCCTCCAGCGCAGGCTTTAGGGTTTACGGCTCATGGTTTCGGCATTCAGAGGTCAGAATCCGGACTCGGGCCTTGGTGAGAGAAGGTCAGAAACGTCTGGTTTTGGTATGCAGGGTTCAGGATCGTAGGTTCCAAGGGCTGAGACTAAGATGGGCGTTGAACCAGCTTGGGCGACACGCGGTCGGGGAACCCTGCCGGGAATAAAGGGTAGCCTGGCCCATGAGGTCCGAAACTGACTAATGTAGCTGTGCTTGCACATGAGCGATCTTGCAAACTTCGCCAAGTCTCTCAATCAGCGTGCGTTTAGTGCTTCCTTCAGTTTTACCTTGCACAAGCGGCTACCTCGAACATAGCAAATATCCCAGTCTTCCGTGTATGGTGGGTCTGCGACCGTGGACAGCAACTTCCGGTGTTGCATTATTCTACTCTGAGGACTGCAACAATAGCACGAACAACGAAGGAACGCTGACTGGGATCGCCTTGAGCCTCGATCTACTCAAGAGTTCGACTTTGCCTTTGCCCTTCGGCCAAAAGATCCGCAAACCAGAATCCCTAACCCTAAACCCTAAACCCTAAACCCTGAACCCTAAACTCCTAAACTCCTAAACCCTAGACCCTCATCCGTAAACCAAGACCGTAAAGCTGGGGGAGCAAAGTTCCATGAAGTGATGGTGCAGCCTCCTCCGTCGCGGGCCCCTGCCACTGCGCGTCCAGTGCTCCTGGGTCTGGCTCTAGCAGGGTTTAGGGTTTAGGGTTCAGGATTTTGGGTCTAGGGTTTAGGGTTTCAGGTTGAGGATTGGAGAGTGGAGTGTGCTTGCAGCACAGTGGAGGGGCTGCTCCTAGGCTTCTTGGACTTTGCAGCGGTCAGAAACGAACAGCCGAGTTACTGGGCTGCGACTTCGGCACGTAGCCGAAGAATGCCTGCGATAGCTGGAGCTTTGTCGAAAGTGCAGCAGCGCTCATGGTTCACAAGACTAGGTTGCTGGACTTCCACAAGTTTGTTCGCTCTTGAGAATGTACTGTACTAAGATCAAACATGCTGTTCAAGAGCGGACTTCAAGACAGGAAACGCGGGAGAGCTCATGTGGTGATTCTCTGCAAATCCTTTATGTATGGCTGTTGCGCAGCTTGCAGAAACGACGCCAGAATCTAACTGACAAAATCTAACCGAATCTATCTCACCCTTACTTCTTGCGGGGCTAGCTCGGTTACCCATCCCGGGGCTGAAACCTCTTCCTTGAAGTCTAATCAAGGGCGCAGTAACCCTAAACCATAAACCCCTAAACCCCCAAACCCCTAAGGTGGGCAGAGGTAGCCACCAGGCCTCCTCGTACGGAATGCACGTTTCGATGACCTGGTCTTCGTCGTCCAGCTCGACCTGGTCTCCAAACTAGGGTCCCGTTTTAGGTCCCTTTTAGGTTCCTTTTATAAGGGATTTAGGGTCCCTTTTAGGGTCCCTTCTAGGGTCCTTTTTATAAAGGTTTAGGGTCCCTTTTAGGGTCCTTTTTATAAAGGTTTAGGGTCCATTTTAGGGTCCTTTTTATAAAGATTTAGGGTTTAGGGTTTAGGGGTACCATTTTGGGGAGTTTGGGTTTAGGGTTTAGGGCCGTACTATTTTTGGGACCTAAAGAGGGACGCTAATTTGCAGAACTGCCCACCTAGCCAAAGTCATCGGGCTTGGCTCAGGCGCGAGTGTTCAGAGGCTTAGGGGGTCAAAGGTTCCTAGATCAACGAACACTTGGACAGGTGAATCTTGCGCAGTTGAGCCCATGGTTTTAGTTTTAGGACAAGGCAGC
This sequence comes from Symbiodinium necroappetens, assembly GCA_905231915.1. Classification (NCBI taxonomy): domain Eukaryota; class Dinophyceae; order Suessiales; family Symbiodiniaceae; genus Symbiodinium; species Symbiodinium necroappetens. Next base: position 10,218 of record CAJNJA010017599.1, read on the forward strand.
ACTATGATCTTATGCCCCCTTCCGCAAAACCTCTCACCGAAGGATCCAGGTCAGTGGCTTGCCGCGAGCCAGGGCTTGTTCAAAACCCTAAACCCAAAACCCTAAACCCTTCCATGCGCAAAGAACCCCAGCCCTGAGCCTCGACTCCAATCTGCTGCAGGGCCCCCGGATTTCTTTTGTGGCCCCCAGTAGAGTTCTCCTATTTATGAGCTTACCTGTAAGCTCGCTTACCTAGGTCCCATGAGCCTAAGCCCCAAACCCTAAACACCAAACTCTAAAACTCTAAAACCCTAAACCCTAAAACCCTAGACCCTAAAACCCTAAAACCCTATACCCTAAGACCCTGAACCCTAAATAAACCCTATACTCCAAACCCTAAAACCCCAAACCCTAAAACCTTAAACCCTAAAACCCTAAAACCCTATACCCTAAGACCCTGGACCCTAAATAAACCCTATACTCCAAACCCTAAAAACCCTAAAACCTAAAACTCTTAAACCCTAAAACCTTATACCCTAAGACCCTGGACCCTAAATAAACCCTATACTCCAAACCCTAAAAACCCTAAAACCTAAAACCCTTAAACCCTAAAACCCTATACCCTAAGACCCTGAACCCTAAATAAACCCTATACTCCAAACCCTAAATCCCTAAACCCTAAAACCTTAAACCCTAAAACCCTATACC
>CAJNJA010017600.1:0-10903 GCA_905231915.1 Symbiodinium necroappetens
AGCTGAGAGGTTCGGGTTCAGGGCTTGAGTTTTGGCCCTTCGGAGGAGTTTGGGGCTGCACACCTGAAATCTAGCAACTCTCGGCTTTGGCGTTTCGGGTTTTGTATTTAGGAGGACGTTGAGGATGCATTTTTTTTTTTTTTTGGGGGGGNNAGGGGGTTCAGGGTTAAGGGTGTGTTCAAGGGAATCGCGCCCATGATGTGAGTGCAGGCACATCGTAAAAGCCTATCCGCCTATCCCATACACCCCGGATTCTTGGGCGTGCCGGCCATGTTTGTTGGTTGATGTGAGTGTTGCGGAGATAGGGGTCAGATTTGGCAGCTGCCAGACCGTGGCATTTTCCCTGAGAGCCCAATGTCCCTCCAGTCAGGCCGTCTATCCTATAATATGATGAATCATGGCAAGAACCCTTTCTACCCATGGTAGGAAGCCCTTGAAATCATGGTGAGAAGGCCGGGTGAGAAGACCTTTCAAGTGCATTGGGAAGCTTTGTAAACTCTAAACCCTAAACCCTAACGCCTCCTTAGGTTACCGGGCCTCTCTCAAGCCCTGGGCACCTTCGGGTCCCTAGGGTGTAGGAATTAGGGGTTTAGGGTTAAGGGTTTATGATCCGTGGCCAAGGTAAGCTCGCAGAGGTAATGACGCCTCGGGACGCTAAGCTGCATCCGCTGGACCTGCAATCCCTGTTCTGTGTATATACGGCACAACGGCTCTTAACGTACACTGAGTCTCCATATAGTCATCGCAGGAAAATGTCCAGACGACCCTGTTCAAATTCCTAAGACCCTTGTGTCATGTGCATGTGTGCGTACAGACACAAGTGGCAGACCGAAGCCGCATGCGAAATCGTTGCGAAGTTCGTCAAGTAAGCACGGAAAGCAACAGATCGAAACATAACAACCCCAAGTGGGCATAATTCCAAATCGTAGAACTCCGAACCACTCGATATATATATATATATATCTGTATGTATGTATGAATCTATGTATGTCTGTATGTATGTATGTATGTATGTATGTATGTATGTGTGTATGTCGGTATGTATGTATGTATGTATGTATGTATGTACGTATGTACGTACGTACGTACGTATGTATGTATGTATGTATGTATGTGTATATATATATATATATATGTGTGTGTACGTCATACTTATTCATTGACACCTATACATACATACATACATACATTCATTCATTCATACATACATACACACATACACATGCACATGCACATGCACATGCACATGCACATGCACATGCACATGCACATGCACATGCACATACATACACATACAGATACAGATACAGATAAATATACATATGCATATACGTATACATATACATATACACATACATATATACATATACATACATACACACATACATATGCTCATGTATGTATGTACGTATGCATGTAGGTAGATATGTATGTATGTATGTATGCATGTATGTATGTATGTATGTATGTATGTATGTACGTATTACGTATGTATGTACGTATGTATGTACGTATGTATGTATGTATGTATGTATGTATGTGCATGTAGTACCACCGTGTTCACAGCTCCCTTGAAACACGGACCGAGCGTCCTCACAAGAGCTAAAATTTTAATTAAGGCTTGGTGCATCTAAACAAGGGTCCGACAGTATCTGCCTTACATTGCAAACAGACATAGAAACAGTCTGTAAACTAAACGCACCGGACAATCATGTATCACTGTCATCGTAGTCGTAGTAGTAGTCGTCGTCGTCGTAGTCGCAGTCGTATTAGTAGTCGTCGTCGTCATAGTCGTCGTAGTAGTCGTAGTAGTATTAGCAGTCGTCGTCGTACTAATGATGTTAACATTCAAAGTCGCAGCAAGAGCAGTAGTATTGCTTGTCATCAATAGTCGCAGGTTTCACTTAAACGTGCCTCGGCAAGAAACCTGAACTATTGGAGCTGAGACGGTTGCAGAAACCCTATTGTTGTAAGTAAAGAATGTTTACATTCTTCGAAAACCCAAGAAATGAAGCCCTTTTTGCAAAACCTGTAACCTACAGAGGCCCCAAAACAAGAAAGCACATCCAGGATCTGGCCAGCTGTGCTGCAGCCTTCGCCTTGGCAGAGCGTAGGGACTTCCGCTGTCCGGCTGCAAGGAGATATGTTTAGGGTTCAGGGTTTAGGGTTTAGGGTTTGGGATTATTCCTTGCTTGGGGCGTTTTTAAGCTTCTAACCTTTAGGGCCACCACCAAAACTCCAAAAATTGCACCCCTGAGCCCTAAACTTTAGGGCTTAGGGGTGCAATATTTGGAGGTTTTGGTGGTGTATGCCTTTAGGCTTTCGGGGTTTAGGTTTCGGGCCTAGGCTTCGCGGTTCGTGGTTCCAAGCAAGGTATGCGGCTTGGCTCGAAAATATTGCTATATTAAAACAGCACTAAACTCGCAATCGCGAGAAGAACGGGTGATGTTGATGATTACTTTCTGTTGTTTCATCTGTGTGAGTATGCCTTGTGACACTATTGCAGCTGTTATGAGTTGTACCCGGCTGTGTGCTAGCTTGTTATTTTGTTTCAGCTCCTCTTATGGCTGATACGATGGTGATGATGATGGTTCATAGCTATTTGTCGTAGTAGTAGCAGACTAAGAGCTCCAAAACTGGACAGGGCTTTAGGAATAAACCTTAAATTTAAACCCTAAACCCTAAACCCTGAACCCTAAACCCTAAACCTGAACTTAAACCCTGAACCCTAAACCCTGAACTTAAACCCTAAACCCTAAACCTTGATCTTAAACCCTAAACCCTAAACCCTGATCTTAAACCCCAAACCCCAAACCCTAAACCTTAAAATCCGTAGAGTTCAGACGCAGGTTCCAGGCCTTCGGGGCTTCGTACGTGTGAGGACCTTCAGTTGTGTGCTGGACTCTGGCCAGTAGGGATGTCCTTGGTTTAGGGTTTTGGGGTTTGGGGTTTAGAGTTTATGGTTCATGGGGATGTCCTTGGTTTAGGGTTTAGGGTTTAGGGTTTATGGTTCATGGGGATGTTCTGGGTTTTGGGATACTTTATCGCAGCCGGTTGGGGCTTCGAGGAGCTGCTTTGCTTTCATGAAGGGCAGCACCGTGCGCCGCAGCCTTTTTTTGGTGATTCTCTCCACATGAGCCGCAGAGCGTACAGGGCCTTCGATCTTCTCATCTGAGACGAGCACGATGCTACTGTTGATGATTAAAATCCTGCATTACCTTAAGGACCCTAAACTATGGGAATTATGGGTATATTCCTTAGGGTTTAGGGTTTAGGGTTTTATTACCTTAAGCACCCTAAACTATGGGAATTATGGCATATTCCTTATTAAGGGTAATGCAGGATTTATATCATCAACCGTAGCAGCCGAGGCGTCTTCTACCTCTTGGCCGAGGAGGCAATTGGGAAGGCAGGGCAGATGTCGGGCCTTTGTCAGTGAAGCCATAGGTAGTGTTATGTCGTTGCGAAGCCTTGGTGAGTTATATGTAGAGCTACCTATAAACCCTAAACCCTAAACCTCTAAACCCTAAACCCTAAACCGATAGTCTCCATTGTAGTTCCTTTTTCTGGTTATCCATGCAAGATCCCCAAGAGGAACTCTAGCTCCCTGGGTAGTAGTACCTCAACTAGGGTTATCCCCTGAACCCTAAACCGTGAACCCTAGGGTAGTACCTCAACTAGGGTTTTCACCTGAGCCCTAAGGGTAGTACCACAACTAGGGTTATCCCCGGAACCCTAAACCCTAAATCCTAAACCCTAAACTCCAGGGTAGTACCTCAACTAGGGTTATCCGGGCCCGAGACCGTTAACCTTTCTTTCTTACCTTTTCCTAGGGCATCCCTGGGGATCCCCAAACCTACTGTTTTAGGGGTTATACCCTATAATGAAGGGCTCATAACCTACGTACCATTTTGAGGGTTTGGGGATAGAGGTCCAGATACCTAAATAGTAGGTTACTAACCATACATTATATACCCCAGCAACCCATTATTTAGGTAACATGAGCCCTTGGCTTTGCCGCTGAGAGAGGCCAAAACCTTTGGTGCCGAAGAGGCTGGACATGATGTCGGGCTTGTTTTGGTTTGGATTGTCTTTGGGTTCAGGGTTGTTTCCTTTTGAGGCTAAAAAGCATGAAGCTGCTTGGAGTGAGTTTCAGGTGGCATATAGCATATGGCCGATTGCTGACGCGGAATCCAGAGAGTTTCTGCTTTCGAGTTGGTTTTGGATGCCGGCCGTCTTTAGATTAAGGGGCTGGGTAGGTAACCTGTCACCTTTGTAGGCTTCTGGGTATATCCGAAACATCCCCGCCATACTTAAGAATCAGAAGCCTTCATTTCATCGTACAGAGACAGGGACATCAAGGCTGCCAGTTAGCCCGAGGTTTCCGGTTGCCTAAATATTGGGCTACTAATAGTTCTGCCAAAACCGATCTGCTTTTCGGTCGGCTGTAGTGCACGACTAGGCTGATCTTCGCAAGGGTTTCGGTACTTCACCATCGCCTCGCTGGATTGCACATACACAAAGCTTCGAAGATTCGTCTAACTTATAAGGGCCCTGGAGTTCCAGGCGGCGTTCTTGCTCGCAATGTAGGATGGACTCAGGTAAGCTTTGCTTTTCATCTTTCGTGTGCTAGCAAGCCCAAAAACTTAGCGAGCAGCGTGGCATAGGCCAGGCTAGCCTTCCTCCAAACTAGAAGGACCCTCGAAGTCGTCTTAGCTTTGTTGCTCTTTGCAATGCAGACTTTAGGCTTTAGGGGGAGGGGGGGTTGTAGTTGTCTGGACGCTACAACGCTGCTCAAGCTTCGTTCGAACTCTTCGACTGCTTCCTGCCTCCCTGTATTCTGTGCTTTTCTGGCCATCATGACTTTGCGCTACGCGGAGGGCGACTTTGTTTGCCAGGAGTGCGGGAGCACTCGCATGGAGTACGACGAGGCTCTACGGATGGGTTCCTTTTCAGGGTTCTTCAGTTCCTTCGGGGTCGCCCCTTCCGGTTCTGGTTTCCCCCGGCTTAGGATCACGAGAGGGTTTCCTTTCACGAGAAGGGTGGGAGTGGGGGGGTTCCCTGCAGCAGGACAGCAAATTTTGCTGCCTCAGCTGTGGCAATGTCCACGATTGCTGGGACCCTTTGGGGCTCAGCGCTATCGACGAGGTTCACGGGTTCAGGTTCCGGGTTTTTTACTTCCGGGGTTCGGGTTCTGGTTTTCAGTTCGGGGGTGCCGTTGTTGCTTTTTTTTTATGGTGAGTAACCTGCTATTTCGGTAACTGGAGCCCTAGGGCCCTGGAGGTTATGGTTGAAGGCTTCCAAAAGAGTGGAAGCAGAAGGGTACCAGCATGGAGGCTGCATCTGCGGCCGACCAGAGACCTTCGTCGAAGGATCAAAGACCTGGGCTGCGACTGCTGCTCGGGTGCAGGAGCTGGAGCACCTCCAGGAGGGAAAGCGGGCGTTGAGGAAGCACAAAAAGGCTATCATCGAGTGCAACAACGACACCAGAACGATGATGCTGCACTTACCAGAGGAACACAAAAGGGCCAAGTCCAAAGATCTGATCCGGTGAGCCGCAGGGCCGTAGGACAGCTGTAGCAACCGTACCGCCGTGCGTTCTCGTAGGCCCGCTCAGACTGAAACATGGCCCGGTGCAGTGAGTTAGACACCTGGCATAAGCATAAAGTTACAAACGCTAAACCCTAAACCCTAAGCCCTAAAATCCCTCAAATAATTGTCCTTTCCAATTTCTTAGCCTTTGGAACTGTCAGCAGAGTCGCGGCAGCCTCAAAGCTGCGGGTGTCAGTGTCCTTTCAATTATTGTGAAAGAACGAAACCGTAGGTTGCTTGCTGGGATCTGGGCTTGCACGACGGTCCTCCTGCTCCTGCGAAGGTTGACGGATTAGGGCTTAAGGTGCGGGGTTTACTTACATCAACAACCTAAACCTAAACCCCAAGTTCTCAACCCTCAGACCCTAAAGCCCTAGACCCTGAACTCTGGAATCAGCTCCCCGGAACCCTAACCTTCAACCAACAGCCTAAAGACCGGAAGGCCGCGAAGATGCTCCAAGCCTATGCAGACATCAGAATGCGTGTGCGCCTCAGCGGACAGCACATGCAGCGTTCGATGCATTTTTTTTAAATCTTGCCAGGCTCAGACTTCAAACATACGATAGAGCTAATGTATAGATGATGACAGGATGTATGCGTGTGTTTGAAGAGAGTGGGAAAGGAAGAGAACTGGTTCAGCCACTCCTTTTGTAGATGTCACGTTCAATAAGCATCGCCGTTCTGCGCAATTAAGGTAAACTGCAGGATGATCCAGGGAATTCTCATCTAGCCTTTACGGTTTGGGATTGAGTTGTGGCCAAAAAGAACCCCCATGTACACCCGCAGCCTGCCCGCATGCATTGGCTCTTCCCCACGGCGCGCTGCTGCTCGGCGCGGCTTCACAGATCTTTGCGAGCGGCGGGCTGTGAAGTTCGAGTCTCCTGGCTTTGAAGGTTTTTTTGAAGGTTTAAACCTCTAAGGCTTAACCCTAAACCCTATAAACCCTAAACCCTAAGGTTCAGGCCGCTTAGTGGTTAAGGCGGTTATAGGGCTTCTGGCTCCAAGACAAGCCACCTTGCCCGTGTCTCCCCAAACCCTGCAGACCGTAATGACCCTTTGAAATTACAGGGCATAACACCCTAAACCCTTAAACCCTAAACCCTTAAACAACAGGTTTTGGCATCCCCAGGTTGAATGTCGACCTTTTCGGAGGATCCTTTTTTCTAGTCGCCCAAGAGAGGCTGCGACGACCTCAGAAGTCCGAACCCTCGAGGTCGTTATGCAACCCTTAGGGTTTAGGATTTAGGTGTTAGGGTTTAGGATGTAGGGTGTACAGGCTTTGGGAGTTTGGGTTTAGGGTTCAGGGGTTAGGGTTTAGGATTTTTCTAGGGTTGAGGGTTTAGGGTTTAGGGTTTGGGGGTTATGGTTGAGGGTTTGGGGGGTTTAGGGTTTAGGGTTCGGGTAGTAACCTACTGTTTAGGTAGCTGGAGCCCAAGGGCAACAGCTCCATCTTTGAAGACGGAAAGCAGAGCGGCCAAAGCCTAAACCGTAACCTAAACCCCTAAACCCGAAACTCTGAACCCCTAAAGGGTCAAAGGATCTACCACGGCGGGGCCGCCCACCCACTCTTCGGTGACGAGGCTCGGGAGAGGGTAAAGTCTCAGCGCGATGCGCGCCTCTCCTTCGAGGACTGATGCCGGGGTTAAGGGTCTGGGGAGTTTAAGGTTTAGGTGTCTGGGTTTAGGCTTTAAAACCAGGGGCCCAAATACGTAAAAAACCAGGGGCTTGAATACTTGACTTGGCGTCTTATTCCTGGTGCATCCCTCCTATTTTGCTGACAGTAGAATATCTCCCCAAGCCTTGACCCAACTATCAACACCCCTCAACTAGGGTTCCGTGTGGCGTGCGGCTACGACTTCGCGACTTCTAGGGGTACCTAATAGCGCCCCGGAAGAGGGCTTGACAAGGGGATTGCGTGACATGTTTTCGAGAAACAAAGAATTATGTGCTGCTCCTTTCTCCGTCCTTGTAGCAACATGGTGCCCCAGGCTGTAAAGCTTATAAACCCTACACCCTAAGCCCAAAACCCTAAACCCCAAGCCTTAAACCTAAAGTCCAAACCCCTAAGCCCTAAACATATCCAGCGACTTTTAGGGAGCTCCTAGTTTGAGACATCGGAGGCACCGAACTGCCAGGCTTCAGGGGTCCCAGGTGTTCAAGTCAAGTGTAGGGGTTTACAGTAGGGTTTAAGGGATTCGGGCATACATAGTGGCGTCGGTTTAGGGTTTATGCCGGTTTAGGGGTCCTACATTGCCGATATCGTTATCCTAGACGAGTGAAAAGCAGTCTTCTATTGATTAAGGCCCGTATGCTACCAGGATGACCTGAAACCCGCAAGCTGCGATGGCTTTGTGCATCAGGGTTTAGGAGTTGAATGTTTAGCTTATCAGGGTGGAGGATGCATGAATTTAGCATCTAAGTCTCTCTAAGCGCACAAGGTCCTACAAGACCGGCGTTTCAGCTGCGAGATTTATGTTGGGCCCCTGAAGACCGAATCACTCGATGAGCCGTTAGCCTGCGCCCAAGTCTGGAAGAGCCAAAGGGCCTTTGGCAGGGTTCCGTTAATTGCAAACAGCAGTGGTTTAGGGTTTTAGGGTTTTGGGGCTTTAGAGCTTAGGATTTCGGCTTTAGGGTTTTAGGCCCAAGACTATTGCTACAGCCATTCCGCCTCCCTAAACCCTAAACCGAGTCATACACGCAAACCTGGACTCCAAGCCCGAATGGATACATCTCTAAGTTCTCAGCCTTGAGCAGAAAGCTGCGAAAGCCCTAATCGTAAACCGTGGGGAGATTTCCTTGCGAAGGAGACACGCCCTAGCACGGCCATACTGGCACTCAGATGCACGTCTGCTCTAAGACATGTTGGGTTATGACAGAAATCAGGGTGGCCGTAGCGGTGGCCAGTGCGGTCGTGATTGGTCGTAGCCTTAGTCGTCCTTGTTGCCTGCATCGTAGTCGTAGTACGACGACAATGCCGACAACAAGAAGCGATGACGACAACAAGCTTCATGAGTACAGATAATATTCGACAACAGCATTACCTGCTGTTACTATGGCGACCACTGTGTTCGTTGCATGTTCGGATGTGCTAGTCTGCTAGTCTGTCCTCTATGCTAGATTGCTTTCATCAGTTTGTTTGCCGTCTGAGTCTTGCATAGGCCTGAGGATTTGGTATCGACCCGCATCTCAGGATACCCTGGCTTGCGGACGGATCGGCTGGATGATGTTCATCAGATCTATGCGTCCAAAGTGCGCGAGGGTGGATCCGTCGCAATTGTCCAGGACATGCCGAACTTGCATTAAGGCTCCGCTTCAGGTTTGGGCACCTACACACTAAACCCTAAACCCTGCACTAGGCCAGGCGCTCTTTGGCCCAAATCCGTTAACCCGAACCCTAAACTCCCTCAAAGCCCCGACCCAAATAATTATAGTATAATATACCCCCGAAACCCTACTCTAATTATTAAGGCCCCGTCTTTAAGGCTCAAACGTAGACTCCCCAGGATGACGAAGGCGTCTTCGTCCGGACCAAACTTCTGCAAAAGAATGGGGCGACCTCCTTGGTGCAAGGGTGGTGCCGACAAGGTGCCGGCGGGTTCAGGAAGTTAAGTGCAAACAAGTCTCGGATTTATAACTTGGATGTTTACGGTGAACATTTCGGGTTGATATGTTAGATTTTTGTTTTTTTCGGGTTGGAGGGTAAGGGTCTAGGAAGCTCAGCCTTGAGGGGTTGAGGGTGCAGGAATTTGCTATCTGAGTTTCAGGTCCCAGGGCTTCTGGTCTAATGTTTAGGAAGTTTTTAGGGCTTAAAGTTTAGGTCAGAACACTAATTTGTTTTCGTTCTTACGGCCTCTATAGTAGGGTATAGGGCGGGAGATCAGCCTCCAGGACACAGCCAAGCACTCGTCTGCCTTAAAACCGCGAACGCAAACGTTTAACATCGTTCAGCTGTACTGTCCGGTCTATTGGGGTTTGTGGGTTTCCTATAGCCAACCATATTCGGGTTTAGGGTTTAGGGTTGGGCCACTAATATTTGGGTTTCCTATAGCCAATCATATTCGGGTTTAGGGTTTAGGGTTGGGCACTAATACCTATAAGCTCCTTAGAAGCTAGGCTGCCCACTCTGTCAGAGGTCAGGATGGACCCAGATGGCCTAATACCCCTTAATTAAGGAATATACCCTAAATCGTAATAGTAAGGCCCCTATAATTTAAGGTATATTCCTTATTTAAGGGGTATCGGGCTCTCTGGGGAGCCTTTGAAGTCTGATTGCTTGCAGGTCAACTCATCAACTCAGTTGTACTTGCCGCAGGTAGTGTCCCGGAAAGGTTTAGGGTTTAGGATTTCCCCGAAGGGTTCAGGCTTTAGGATTTCTCCGAAGGGTTTAGGGTTTAGGGTTTCTCCGAAGGGTTTAGGGTTTAGGGTTTCTCCGAAGCCCACATTGGCCGGGCGATCTCCACAACCTCTACTGCCATCCGAGGTGATATATAGACCCAGGCTGGTAAACCATCTTCATCAAGGCCTTGATATTGGACTCCATACCGTAATGCTGACTGCAAGGCGTCTCTCTTTTAAGACCAGGGGAACCCTCAACCCTACACCCTTCCAGGGCTCTGTGGCTTCGGAGCATCCTTCGTTCAGAGATCTGAGGCCAGGAAGCCGTCCGGACGGTCCCGGAGGAGGCCATCTTCGGCGGTTGGCCGGCCCTCTCCTTGCTCCTCTCACACCCCATGAAGAAGCTCAGGAAGGAGATCGAGTTCATATGGCGACCTGGTGCAGAAATCCGGGTAATATTAGAAGCCTAAATTAGATACCCAGATGACTCCACGGGGTTCATTACTATAAGTATCCTATGGTGATACCCCCCAAACTATGTTCTGATTTGCAAAGCCCAAAAACTAGACCTGGGAGCCGCACCCATTCGAGCAGGTCAGGTTGTTGACATGATTGGGCTTGAAGCCTGAAGGCCACGGATGCGGTTTAGGGTTTCAGGGCTTAGGCTTTACATGGATCTTGCCACAAGTTGTAAAGCTTCATATTATACATCTCTGGTAGAAATGCAGGACGCATTGTCCCGGTTCACAGCAGAGGTGATGACTCGTTGCTCTTGCCGGTACCACCTGCGCAATTTGGCAAATGACAGAGAATTGACCCGAATCGTTCCCGAAAGGGTCATGTGCCTATGAAACTCTCTCTCTCTCTCTCTCTCTCTCTCTCTATATATATATATAGAGGAGCCCCGTCAATGGCTACGTATACACTGCAGCATACAGTGACCTCAATAATTACCAATACTATGCCTGAAGGTTCA
>CAJNJA010017601.1:0-10903 GCA_905231915.1 Symbiodinium necroappetens
CCCGCCAGTACATGTCGAGGTGATCCACATGGTCCTGGTGGACGTGGTCGTGGGCGTGGTCGTGGTTCTGGTTGGCTCGTTGTCCTCGTCGGTGTGGTCGCGGTCGTCCCAGTATCTGTCTTAGGGGTGTATGGGGAGAGGGTCTGTGAGGGCTGAATACGCAGCATATAGATACATATACATATGAACTACTCAAAAAACATACCCCCCCACCCCCCCAATCCATACCTTTAGTCTGCGCATGTCCACATGTCTAGTATGTCGGCAGAGCCCTGGTCTGCACACTTATCTCGCATCTGGGTACATGTACGTGCATATCCTTTTTATAAGGGTGCCGTACGATATTGGGGGCCGAAAAAGGAACTCTAATTTAGAGAACTACCCATATACGACTGTACGAAGTGACATACTTGTATCTGCGCATGCTGCAGAAGACAAAGACGTACATCAGGAACGAGCGCGCGCAATCAGTTGAGCAAGAAGAATCACCCTATTCCTCGAGACGGTCCCAAAAAAGCAAAAATGGCAAACATTTCGCAGCCGAAATCTGAAATAAGCATAGTCCTCAAGACAGTCCCCAAGAAACCAAAATCACCAAAGCTCATAAGGCAAGGAATCTGTATATTTATCGAGACATCCGCAAAAAGTAAAGATCGCAAAAATTTCGGAACCTCTCAGAAATCTGAAATAAGCATATTCTTTGAGACAGTCCCAAAGCAACCAAAAAAAAAACAAAGCCCATAAGCCAACAATAAGCCAATAAATGAGCATATTCCTCGAGACAGCCCCCAAAAACCTTTCAGAAATCTGGAATGAGCACATTTCTGGAGACTGTCCTAAAAAGCCATAAAGACCAAAACCCATACTGGTAGGCCGAAACATTAGCATATTCCTCGAGACAGTCCTGAAACAAAAACGATTCCAAGCTTTGGGACTCTCGAGGAAAATGGCCGTTGGAATAGCTCTGAATACTTGATATTTTGTTGTCTCGAGGAATATGATTATTTCTTGGTTTATAGGCTGTGGTATTTTGGTTTCTTGGGGACTGTGTCGAGGACTATGCATTTCAGATACCTGAGAGGTTGCGAAATCTGTTCTAGGTGGGACTGTCTCGAGAAAAATGCTGATTCAGATCTCTGAGAGGATCTTTGGTGTTTTTGTTTTTTGGCGATTGTCTCGCGAAATACGCTCATCTTTAGTATATTTGAGCATGTTTGTTTTTTGGATTGTCTCGAGAAATCTGCTCATTTCAGATTTCTGAGAGGTTCCGAAATCGTTGGTAGTTTTGTTTTTGGGGACTGTGTGGAGAAATATGCTCGTTTCAGATATCTGAGAGGTTCCGAAATCTTTGGTATTTTGCTTGTTTTGGGACTGTCTCCAGAAATATGTTCATTTCTTGGCTTATGGACTTTGGCATGTTTGGTTTGTTAGGAACTGTCTTGAGAGATATGCTAATTTGGCATGAAGAGACACCTTTTTCGAAAGAATGCACGGGTATACAAACATAAGTACAGATGCTTACTGAAATCGAAACAAGTATATATCATCCGAATGTATTTGTGCCACGGAAGGCAAATCCTTAGTTGTTCCTAGAATGGAACAATCCTTGTAGTTCTTTTTAGGCTGGGCTCCAGGATTACACATCAGCAACTAAGCCTTTACACCTAGTTTGTTCAAGACTTTAGTATGATTATGTCTAGTTCCCAGTCTACAAAAAACGTAAGTGTTCAATTTGCCTTCCAAATGTACTCCTCTAGCATGTGGTTTCAACACAAGCCTAAACAGCATTTCACTACTATCATCTTCAGATCTACCCAACAATAAACGGGCTTTCATGAATGTTCGGCCACAAGTGCATGCCGACATGATATCGCCGATTGTTGACCTGAACACCTAGCTCAAGTTAAGCAGCTTTGATTTAGTCTTTGGCACGTGTCTATCTCATCTCATGAACGTTTCACTAGAATGTAAATACTGTTCGAACACGCACTATTAGGGCTATGCATTTGACATTTTTATGAGTTAGTGGCTGATGTATCCTTGGCAGGTTCGCATGGCTTCTTATCTGTTCATGAATGATTCGAACCGTCGCTTTTTCTACAAATGAATAAATACTTATCTGCTGATTTCTTATTTATCTCATTCGTGTTCCAATTGTTTATTGAGCAGATTTTAAGTATGACGCCACACCTTGACATATTCAAAGCATGCTGATCCGATATTAACTTCATATCAACGAAGACAGGAGCAATACCTGTCATTGTTTGAATATCAGATAACAGGCATTGGTAACTCATACTTGCAAGCTTCACATGAGTACCCGATGAGCTGCATTTAGGTATGAGACAGTAGAAAGTATGCGAGCAAATCATCAACCAAGCAGGTTGGCAGATGAACGCGTCTTCCCTTGTGGCCATGCTGCCCGGGGAAGGTCGTAACGCTGGCACGCTTTGCTTTCTCTGAGCTCACTCACGTCATGCTGGAAAGTTTCACCTACGACTTACCATTTGAGTCAAGTTGCCCGAAGCAAAACAAGGGTTCGCGCGCTGCAATAACCCGATCTTTTGGTTATCAGCCGTAGTGCTGTATTCCACGTGGTTGGACGCTGATTTCTGCTTGCTGAATCTCTTTTGGGAGCCCAATACTTCATTGCGCATCGGTAATTGTGTATCTGGTGCAACGCTGGACTGTATTGGATCAATTCCCTTATTGAGTCGCTCGCTTGCGCGTCTGCTTCGTATCACTGCCACGGCGGCTCCAGCAGAAGGCCCTAGGGGCCAGGATTGGCATAAGCCGGCAAACGTTACCTTTTTCATCTGGCGCCTCACCCGGCCGAGTCGCGGAGGCCAGAGAGGCATTACTCAGTGGCTGGGAGAGGCAAAAAGGTGCCAATCCCAGTTTGATCAAGGACTCGTTGGACTTGAAGAGCTGGCCAACCGCAAAAGTTATCCTGATTTGGCGAGTTTCGCACAGAGCCAACAGCTTGACATTAGCACAGGGTTGCCAATAGACACGTCAATCCCTTCTGTGGACACTGGTGCAAGAGATTTGACTGGAGATTCCAGGGAGCGCACGCGCTCGCCACCGGGACCTAGTTCGTCAAGCTCCAGCTTGAGGCGTTTGGCCCGTCCACCACAGCCGCTGAGACCTGTGTTCGCGCCCGTTGCAGATTATTTCCGCATCTTTTGTTGGTCGGAGGGAAATCAGCAGTTCGAGGAGCAGACATCCTTTTTGCGGTTGCCACGGCCTCGCTCCAGGCACATTGCTCTCGACTTCAATTGGGTATTAAACACCAACAGCGGTGGACGACGTATCAAGAGCGGGGAGGCTTTGCCAGCTGAGAACGTCCAACTTATAAAGGACCTCATCGCTGACAGCCCTGACGATCGTGTTTGTATTGTCAGCCAGCTGGAAAACCCGACTCTATTGGCATCGCTGCTCTCATCGGTATCCTCCACGCCTGATCTGCCTAGTCTTCTTCATTGCATTGGCATAACCCCACGTAAAACGGGCCTTCAAGGCAAGACGACATTCTTGTCCCAAGTTGGCACCCACGTGCAGGATTTTTTGCTTTGCGACGATAATCCCGAGACTTTGGCAGAGCTGGAAGATCAAGGCGGTATTGGGGTCCACACCTGGTATAAACGCCGTGATTGGGCGCGAACCGGCATTGCTTGGGACACCTCACTGTCGAGTGCCGGTCGTCAGATCTTAGACCTCAGAAAAAGCGATGTCAGATTTTGAGGCCCGTTCCAGAAGTAGCCGAGGCATATCAAGCTCTGAGGTTTCTGGGAGTTCAGGTTCCAATCGACCTAATGTGGCTGTAGCTGCCCTTAGGCCGAACCCCCAAACCCAAAGCATCCAAGATTCACCTCAACAGCTTTCAAGTTTCCTCGGCAGCCCTGCCACGGAGGATCAGAGCCTTCAAGTAGCCATGAGCCCAACAAACGCGGTTGCCTCAAGCCCAGGGCCTGCAGGGACTGACAATCGAACAAACCCCAACAGTGCCTCGGTAGGTAGCGTGCCCGGTACTTTGCATATGGAAGCTCATCATCATCAGCACCTGCATCGTCATGAAACGAACCTCAATCAAACCCTCAACGTGAGTGCAGACCCAGCCTTAGTTCAGGAGGCCGTTGCAACACAGTATCAAGCCGCCTTATTGGTTGAACAGGCTAGGCGTGAAGTTCAGGGCACCCGTGATCAAGCACAATCCCTTGTGGCCCAAGCTGCCCAGGAAGTTGCCCAAATCAGAACTCACGCAGGCCAAACCTTGCAACAAGCCAACGAAGAGGTTGAGCGGGTCAGGCATCAAGCGTTGTTGAGGGCGCAAGAGGCAGAACAGGCAGCTGCTACGCATCAGCAAACCCTTGAGCAAGCCAAGTTGGAGTTCGACCGTATGCAACTTCAGATGGAACACCAACGCAGAGTCATTGAGACCTTACAGCGCGAAACCCAAACACTTCGTAATGCTACGGAAACTGCTCACTCCTTGAGGCCCCGCAGCCCGGGAGACGAGCCCCAACAACCTAAAGCTCCACAACTTCCTCAGTCAAATAGCCTGCTTAGTGCACCAGCCAACCTCCCGGTTTGGAGGGCCCAAACCGGGGAACCCGGGGATAGATCAATAAGGTCTCCTTCAGGGCATTTTGTCCAGGGTTCCGGCGAAGATATGGTGCCAAACAGCTCCCAGCCAGGGCAAAACACGCAATCGGCCCCTGAAGAATCGACCCAAGAACCAATGGAGAATTTCCCGGTTTCGAGGCCCGAAGCAAACCCGGGTTTTCGGCTCGAGAATGGGGGTTTGCCTTCAGGGCTTTTTGCCGGTAGTTCTGCAGTGGGTTCCCCGCCTTCAGTGCAGTCTGTTCGCCAGGATTTTCAGATTCACACCCCAAGGTCTCCGGGATCCCACGCGGACAAAACAACCCAATCCCAAATCGAACTCCTCACCGCCCAAGTCCAGTCGCTTGCAATGACACTTCATGCATTTCAAGTGGCAGGGAATGTTGGCATTTCTGCCCTTCCCTCCACTTCTCAAGCAGCTGCAAGCCGCCAGACGCAACAAGGCAGGGACAAGGGTTCGGATACGGGGGTTAGACGCGGTAGACCCGGGGGAGACCCAGGCTCCTCAGACTCGTCATCCTGCAGTAACCGCAGTTCTAAACGTGGAGGCGGAGATCCGGGTAAAGGTTCACGTTCCCCTGCAAAGAAGTCATCTAGCTCATCATCTAGCTCATCTTCTTCAGATTCGAGTAAAGACCCGTACAAGAAGGAGAAAAGGCTCATGAGAGTTAAAGGTTACGACACACTCAAGATCCCTGCAATCCCAAAGAACGCAGCCGAAGCGCGAGGGTTTAGAAATGCGGTTTTTAGTGCAGTAACCAAGCTGGCCAAGGGGGACGAATCGCAGATCCTTGCTTGGATCAATCTTGCACACACATCGCAGGATGAGAAAGACTTTGATGCTTCTGGTGGCAATTATCTTGCTTGATCGGCTTTTGGGACATAAGTTATTGGAACTTGCTCGGGGTACCAAATTCAGCCTAGACTTTCAAGCCCTTCAAGAGAGCTCGCAAAAGCTTGGCAAGCAGCCCCGTGGCAGATTGCTCCTTTGGCATGTGTTCCAGAAGTATAAGATGGAGAAGGATAGGGGCACCGCGTTGACTCAACACCATCTTCTGTCCTTGGCTTTGCATGGCAACGAAGTGAAGTCCTTAGAAGACTTTAAGCAAAGGTTCAATTACATCTTTGAGGCCCTTGAAGTCGCTGAAAGGCCTACTGAGGCGAGTCTTCGCAGTCTCCTTTTCGAACAGCTGAAAGGCCACCCCAAAATGGCCCTGCACATTGATCGTTTCCGCAATGCCCATGCCGGGTCCAGTAAGCGTACATGGCGTTGGCTTTACGACAAAATGTGTGAAGTGATTGAAATCAGCCAACTTGAGGAGGATGCTGAGGCCATTGACAAAGCATTGAAGCCAAAATCGTTGCATGCAAACCCCGCTCCACCAAAGGATGAAGCTGCCAGAGGCGGGAAAGACAAGGCTCAAAAGGACAAGGAGAAAAAGGATAAGGAAGAAAAGGAGCGAAAGGAGAAAGAAAAGAAAGACAAGAAGAAGGAGAAGGAGCGTGAGAAAAAGGAGAAACGAAAGGAGGAGCAACGACAGAAGGATGAAGCCGCCTCGTCGAGTGCCCCAGCCGCCCCAGCCAAAGGCAAAGGCAAAGGCAAAGGCAAAGGCAAAGGCAAAGGCAAAGCAACTCCGCAGCAAAAGGAGCCAATGACGAAGGAACAAAAGGCGAAAACTCCTTGCATGTACTTCGCGTACGATGCCTGCACTGCCGGAGACTCCTGTGAATTCCTGCATGACCGGAGCAACCTTTACAAAGGTCCAAAGCCGCGCCGTCTCAAATCCACGACCGCGGGCGCTGCGTCCGTAGCGGCCGGAGCCGCAACGGCATCCGTGCTACCAACCTCCGAAGCTGCTCCTTCCCAAAACGGTACCGGTTGTGGCCCTGCTGCCCGCCAGTACTGTGCTGGAGAAGCGAGCCGAGAGGCGAGTGCAGTCAGAAAGCGCGTGGAGAGAGTGGGCCGTAGTCTTCAGAAGAACAACGCCTTTAAAGGTAGCATGTTTACGAGGGCTTTCACTACAATCATGACGGCCATGGCGCGCTTGGACCCAAGGTCCCAAATCAATGCTGCCCCCGGTTTGCTAGGGGTTGGGAACAACACTTCAGCGGAGGTTGAGTTCCTGGTTGACAGTGGTGCCGGTAGGAACCTGGTGTCAAAGCGTGTCCTCCCAGACTCCATGCATTCTCAGTTCGGTGAGGCCCCCGAGAAACTCACATTTGAGACTGGAGGAGGCCCAAGGTCTGGAACGAAAGCTGTTAGACTTCAGAGCGAGGCGCTGGGAAGCAATGTATTTTACGAGCTTCCAAAATGCCCCCCAGCTGTATCGTTGGGGATCCAAGTCAACGAGCATCACAAACCTTTTGTTTGGCTACCTGGTGAGTTGCCGTTCTTTGTCAAACCCGAAAAAGTTGGTGACCTGACGTTGCACTGCCCGGAGTCTGCGAAAGTCCGAGTGGACAGGGTTGAGCAAAACGTTCCAATCCTTAAACAAAGGGTTTCCTGTGCTCCGGCTTCTGTGCCACCTCCAGAGGTCCCGCCGGCTCCTCCCGAACCGTCTTCATCATCATCATCAGATCCTGCGCCTCAGTATTTGCGTAGACGGCATGTTGCGAAAGGACCGCCTGCACTTGCCGATCCAGACCCGGAGGGTACTAAGGACATCAAGGCTCCAGAAGGTTTGAGGCTCAAACCAGACCCATCACTGCCCAAGTTTGGTAAGGAGGATGAGCTCTCGCAGTGTGTAGAGCCCGCTCCTGCCGAAATCGACGCTCCATTGGATAGCGACGATGAGCATCCATGGACCCCTGACCTGAGAGAAAGGCTCATTGCAGAGTCCAAATCCCTACTGCACCAACTCACGCATTTCCCTAAGAACAGGTACTGTGAGATCTGTCGCAGGGCTAAGATGACGGGTAGAGTGCACAGGTCCAGAGGTAAAGAGGGTGATCCCGAAGAGACCCCTCCGTTGCATTTCGGGCACACCATGCGGGTTGAACACATCGTGTTGGGGGAAGACTTCACAAAAGGGTCTGAAGGTGAGCAAGCCTGCCTTATAGCTTATGATGAGTACAGCGGGTGCATTGGCGCATTTTCGCAAACAAACCGCACAACCGAAAACAACATCGCCGCATTACAGAAATTCGGTAGGACAAGAGCCCATGGTAAAGCCTTGTGCACGGTTAAATCCGATTGTGCCCCTGAGGTCACGGAAGCTGTGAAACATCTTGGGTGGCTCCCCGAGCCCGGGATACCCAACGATCCCTATCACAATGCTCAGCTAGAGAGGCTGGTAAGGACCATAAAGGAGGGTACGAGAGCCGCGCATCTCAAGGCAGGTTTCCCACATGCTCTGTGGCCAAGGTCAATAGAGTACTTCTGCGCAGCCCGGTCTTTCACAACACCGTGCCCAAAGCACCCAAACGATGCACCGCACACAATCGCCTTCAAGGAAGGTAAGACGTGCTACGAAGCAGCCAATGGTGGACAAGCCTTTGACGGTCACCGCGTCCCCTTAGGCGCGCTTGTCTACTACAAACCTGCAAACCATAAAGATTTGCCTGCATTTCAAGCCAGAACATATCCAGGCATCTTTTGTGGGTGGCGGTTAGATGCGGGTTTCAAGTTCAGAGGGGTGCACTTGGTGTTGGATTACGAGTCGTTGCAGAACGATGCCAAAGGCTGTGGGAGACCAATCCAGGTTCATGCCACCGAGCTAGTAGTTCCAGAAACCTTCGTTTTCCCAATGTTTGAGGCCCAAGTTGAGCGACTGTCTCTGTTCCGCTCTGGCGCGATGCTCCCTCCTATCGACACGCAGGAAGCCTTGCCGTTCGAAGAGGGCGCGCCGGAACCCAGAGCCCGACAGAGGAAGACGTACATCACGCTAGAAAGGGCCCTCAGATTTGGCTACACCGTCGGTTGCAAGGGATGCGACAGAATCGGCGAGGGTGTTAAGCACACAGATGCGTGCCATGAGCGCTTCCGGAAGCTCCTTGAGGACGAGGCCTTAGCCAAGAAAGCACGGGAGGAAGAGAAAGCGAAAGCCGAAGCTTCCACTACCCCGAGTTTTGAGGCCTCAGCTCCACCACCTGTTGTCGAACCCAAGGCCGTCGCACCTGTTCCCAGCGCTTCCAATGCTATTTCTCGTGTGGCTTCCAACTGCCCTGAGAAAGGCGGAAGCGCATTAGAAGAACATGAGTTAGACTATTGGGTATTCGACAGGGACAGGGTCGCATGGAAACGCGTTCATGTCAAACCGCGCAAGAGATTGTACACACCTGTAGGCCGCTCTTGTCCCTTCAATTCCACTGAGCTTGTCCCAGCGCGTGAAACGCAGTGGAAGTGCAAGGGCCGCGTCTCCAACTTTTCCGATAGTTGGCATGACAAGAGCCCGAACCGTAGGATCTCATCCAAAAGTTGGGTAGGTGCAACATGGTTCTTTCCCAAGGGTGAAATTGATATCGCTCAGGCAGAACTTGATACACTCAAGGCCAATGCAGCCGAGCAGTTGAAAAGATCGCCTGTCAAGGGGGGCGCTGCTGTTGCATCCATCCTGCAAAGCTTGGAGACTGAATGTCCTGAGGCTAAGGCTATGGTTGCTGAGACATCCAAAGTTGTGAAAAAGGAGTCTGAAGGCACTTCCGCCCGCAACCACAAGCTGAGACTGCCCGGACAGGAAGTCATGTTTGAGTTTTGCTGCGACGAGAACTCAACGTTGGGTCAAATTTGCGACGAGTATGAAATAGATCATTTTCGGTTGACCGAGAAAAACTCAGACGTGTCACACCCAAAGCAGATAGAGTCTCTCAAAAAGCTCGTTACTTTGTTTCCCGGTTGCGACCTGTGGGGTTCAATACCGCACGGCCCTTGGAGCCACTGTCCAGGTTTGAGCCGTAACAAGATAGGGCCGCTGGAGAAGGAAAGACTGCGCAAGCAAAGGGCGCGTTCACGAAAAATACTCCGGAATTTTATAGCTGTAGGTGAGATAGTGTTGAACCACCAAGGGGGTCATGTCAGTTTCGAATGGCCTCACGATTGCTACGGATGGGCACTGCCAGATTTAGCAAGTTTCATTAAGCGCCACAACCTCTACGAAGCAAGCCACGGTACGGTCGACAAAGACGACTCCCCTAACCTTCGAAGGTTGCGAGTTGTCACGTCTTCCTGGAAGCTCGCAGAAAACCTGAGCGCGAAGCGATGCCACCGCCTGTCTGGCTCCACTCGCAGCAACACCGAAGGGTCCAAGAAGAGCTCAACTGCTCTCTACCCTAAGCCCACGGCATACACAATCATTCACAGCTTGTATCCCAGAGTCTCTGCAGAATGCCCTTCAATGCCCGTAGTTCCTTTTGTCCAGCACGCTCACAGTTCACGAGACAAAGGAGAATCTGTCTATGCTGCCATCCATCAACCCATAGACCGCAAAGACTGGCACAAGCACGCTGGAGCTCAAGAGTGCATCAAAGGCGAAGCTCAGGGCTTGATCTCTAACGGAACGTGGGACTACACGAACGTGGTTC
Organism: Symbiodinium necroappetens; assembly: GCA_905231915.1. NCBI lineage: Eukaryota > Dinophyceae > Suessiales > Symbiodiniaceae > Symbiodinium > Symbiodinium necroappetens. The sequence continues at coordinate 10,144 of CAJNJA010017601.1, forward strand.
CCCGTAAAGACCTTCTCGCTAGGAAGGAGCCCTTGAACATAGGCCGCCTGATGACCCTGCTCAGCATCAAGCATTTTGAGGTTCCAGAACTCAGAAAGCTGAAAGCCAGGATAGTCTTTAGGGGAGATGACATCCGTGATGAGTCGGATAACCTAGCAATCCTGCAAGAGCTAAAGGTTAATCCTACCGGTTTGATAGGCATAAACTTTAACCTCGCGTACGGGTCCGTGAAAGGCCACCAGACAACTCAGAGTGTCGTCAAGGCATACACTCAATCCGATCTAAACACTCGAGTTCCGACATGGGTCGAATTACCGCGGGAATTAACACCTCCCGAATTTCGACATTTGGAACGACCGTGCGTTCGCCTGTGGAAGAGCCTATACGGCCATCCAGAAAGCGGCTATCACTGGCATGAGAGGTTTAGTACGATTATGCAGGCGATGGGAGGCGAACATTCGGACCTGTTTCAATCTACGTGGTTCTTCAAGCACACTAGGCAGATGTTAACACTTTATGTCGATGATATTGTGCTTAGTGGACCGTCAATTGGTCAGGCAGAGTTCTGGCAAGAGTTGCAACGACATCTTGAGCTGGAAGAGCCGGGACCAGTGGATCGCGTACTAGGTCGAAAGCATGTCATCAAACGCGGCGATGTCACCAAAATGTATCACAACATGGCCGAGTACAGCGCTAATGCTTGCTCTCTGTATGAGGAGCTGTCCGGAAGAACGCTCAAGCCAGCCTCCACTCCATATGT
>CAJNJA010017604.1:0-10286 GCA_905231915.1 Symbiodinium necroappetens
GGGGGGGGGGGGTCCACTAAACGAGCCGCCACATTACTACTAATAATAATACTTCTACTCCTACTCCTGCTCCTACTCCTACTCCTACTTCGGCTACTACTACTACTACTACTACTACGACGACGACGACTACGACGACGACGACTACGACGACGACGACGACTACTACTACTAGCACTACCACCACCACTACCCCTGCCACTACCACTACCACCACCACTACCACTACCACTACTACGACTACTCTTACTCTTGTTATAATTAGCACAAGTTCTGTTACCTTTGCTCAGCTCCATGCGTTTGGGCATGTAAAGGTGCGGCCAGCCTGGTCAGAGAAAGTTGGTCCGCTTGGGTCCAGGGCTCTAGGGCTTTAGAGGTTTAGGGTTCAGGGTTTTAGGGGTTTAGGGTTCAGGGTTTTAAGGTTGAGGGTTGGGGTTTCAGGGTTGAGGGTTGAGAGTTGTAGGGAATAGGTGTTTAGGGTTTTAGGGTTCATCGCTGGGTTCAGGTTTTACGGCATTCAAGGAAGTGGAGCTCCCTTCAACGAGACGAGCTCGCATAGGGCTTCAACTGTACTGGAACGCTTCTGCCTCCGGTACCCTCAGGGTTCATGTATCGTGTATCAGGCCTTGAGCTTTCGGCCCTTGAGGGGCTTGCCCACCCAAAGAACAAGTGGCCCTGCTCTCCACAGTTGCTAAGCACATCCCAAGCCTCGTGCAACGCTTCGACTCAGGTTGCAAGGCCTGAATCCCAAACAAGCTTTCAGCCACTACTACAGCTCTAAAGCCTAACTCTACATAAACTGACTCCAAACCCTAAGCTCCAAAGCCTTTACAAAAAAAAACAGAGCCCGTACATTTCCAGAACTTGCTAACATCTAGTTCTAACAAAGCCAAGAAGCCAGAGGCCCTGTGCCCTTCTTTCAGACATCCGAAAATCAGTGACTCCCAGCTAGTGTATGTATGTACACATGCATACGTATCTGCATACATATGCATGCATGTATCACAAGAACCCTCATTTGCTTCATGAAAGAGCAAACTCACAGTCATACTCGGGACCATGAATAAATCAGGGTCAGAATGCAATATCATCATGGCCACGCTCCTGACGATGTTGATGTAATCACGGTCATGCTCCGAATAATCCCAACCGTCCCAATGATGATGATCGTCTCCGTGGTCATGATCGTCATAATGGTCATGCCCATCATCACAATCAAGAGAAATATCATGATCATAATACTGTTGTTCATCTTAACTGTCATAGTAACGATAGCTATGATCGTAGAAGTAATGGAATTCTTGATACTCACAGTCATACTGATAATGACAATCATGCTAATAAAGAACATAGTCATAATCAGATTCGAAACCATAAACGCAAGACGTAATCGGTATAACACTTTTTGCAATGACATTGCATTAAAAAAATGAAGAATCCTAAAAGATGTGATTAAATCTACGATCATTAAAAACCCTAAGCCCTAAGCCCTAAAACTGTCTCCTGGATGCCAGCCTACAGAACTCTCAATCTTGAAGCCTGCCTGCGCATCTTGTCCCGCTGCTTGCCGTCGGGGGCCATTGCCTCGAACATCGAGCTTGAAATGAAGAGCTAGGTGGCTTTTCGGGCTGTGGTATTCAAGTGGGTTTTCGGATATGAGGGTCGGGGATATGGGTGGTTGATTTAGAGCAAAGGGGGGGGAGGAATAAGGATTTGGGGGTGGTTTGGCGGACTCACTGCTCTCGATTCTTGCCCAAAGACTCTGAACCTTCAGGCCTTTTGGAATCAAAATACGGTATAGGTTTCTTGAGGCCGAGCCCTCCATGCCACGATCAGGAGCTTCCATCCTACCATCCTGGCTTGAGGGTTTCGGGGACCATCAACACCAAGCCTGAACCCTACAGCTCGGATGTTGGCTATATAGGGCTTAGGACGGCTCAGGGTTTGAAGGTTGAGGTTGAAGCAGCATACCAGGCTCAGGGCTCTGGAGCTTACAGGGCCTAGGGCCTATAGGGTCAAGGGGTTTACACGGCCCAAGGCTTGATACACACAGCCCGGCGCCGGAACCCTAAACCCTAAACCCTAAATGTAAAGCTTGGCCAAAAGAGCCCTAGAGTTTCCTAAACTCAGGGCACCAGCTCGATACAATTCAGGGCTTTGGGGTTTACGCTTACGAAGTCAGGGTCTAGGATACACCGCATGCAGTGGGCCCTGTCCTTGGAATCCCAAAAGCATGAACAAGGTGATGCCTTAAGTTTAAGGGCTCTATGATAAACTCACATAGAACTCTATAAACAAATAACCTATAGGCTGAAAGGAACCCTTACAAGAACTGCTTCCTGGACACGAGTGGTGATACTACAGCTGGTGCCACAGTGATTCTTCAAGAAAGTGCAGCGGTTGTAGATGATTGAAGTGAACTCGATGTGATGCTTGCAAGTGGGATGGAGCTACCAAGTTTCACGTGGATGCATGCAGCCCTAGCCGCACACAAGACCCAAGAGGGATTTCTGGGAACGTGACAAGCCGACGATGTCGCTCACCACCACAGCTTTTGAGGCCTTCTTCTTTTTGCCGGCACGGCTGGGCGTGGCTGAATTGACACGGATCTCCAGCCCGGGCACCTTGGCGGCTGCCTGCAGGATGTCCTCTTGCGTGATCACTTTGAAGGTCATGAGGTCACAACCGAAGTTCTAGGCCTCCTCGGATAAAGTGCCCTCCTTGCAAGTCCACCGAAGCGCCGTAAAGAAACTGCTTCGGTGCCTAGGGTTCGGAGTTTTGGGTCGGAGTCACTGCACAGTAGTATGAGTGATAATGCAGCACTGTTAACGGCTGCCCACGCAGGACTTGAGTTGAGGCTCCGCCACGCCCTCAAGAACAACTATGTGTCTGTGGATGTAGGTAGGTAGGTAGGTAGGTAGGTAGGTAGGCAGGTAGGTAAGCAGGTAGCCTGAAGGCTAACTGAGATCTTGTCGCTGTGGTAATTTACCAGCAGAGTTCTTTGCTTATCCATCCACGCGAGATTCCTGCACCTCCAAACCCTGCAACTGAACCAAAGATCGCAGAATCACCGTCTGCTGCATGAACCGGTGGAAGGTGCAACCTCTAAAGCACTGAAACATGTAAACTCCCAAACCCTAGAAACCCTGCCCTGAAAAGCCCTGGGGCCTATAAACCCTTCAAAGGCCTGGAAATCCCAAAAGACAATTTGATCTTTGGGCTTAACATGCCTGCAAACACCAGTCCGCACTGCCACACAGTCTTAGCACAAGCTATACCCCAAGCCCCCAGACTTTAGGCTATCACAGCCAAAGGCCCTAAACCCCAACGTTGAGACTTATAGAACACTCCTGGCTATCCGGGTTCCCGGACCACTGCCCGCCGCGCACGGTCCCGACGCTGCTGCCGGCTTTGTCGGCGACCTCAATTGAGGCTCCACAACATAGAGTCCTCTTTCTAGGGTGTCTCGGGATGGTTCAGGGTTTAACTTCAGGTATCGAGTTTATGGTGTAGGGTTTCGGCTATATGGAATGCTTGCTAGGAAAATCGGCTCATCGAGCTCTAAAGGGCTTTGTACTGGATGTTTGGATGTAGGAGAATCCATCAGATGCCAAAACTGTCCCATTAGCTGTCGATTTAAGGTTTAGGGCAGAATGTACCGAGGGTTACGGTTTGCCATTCTTGAGAAGTGTCGTGATTGGTGATTGGCATTTGTTCCCTCTTACTACAACCTCGAGCACATGACTACCTTCGCCTACTGTAACCTCCCCTTGTACAATAAGCCTCCGATCCACATCAAGGGCCGAAGTGATCCGCAGTTAACCGTAATTCTTATTCTGGCATCATCATAGCTGCTCCGTGAGGTTGACCTCTTTCTAGGGTTTAGGGGGTTTAGGGTGTAGGGCTTAGGGTTTAGAGTGGGGTTGCAGGTTTAGCCGGTCTTGGGATTGCAAGCTCAGCGTTGGAGGGCTGCAGGGGATTGGGGTCTGTAGTGCAAGCGTCCGGGTAATCCCGCCATGAAAACCCCTTCCAGCTCTAGAGCCCAATTCCAGGACATGTTCAAGTGGGTAGTTACCGTTAATGGGAGCCTTATAGAAGGTCTATACACCTTATAGCCCTATATACCCTAAACTCCCCACCTGTAGTTTCCTTTAACCATAATAGCATGCCTGCCTGAATAATAGAAAACACCTGGAAATTGAAACCTCGTACAGCCCTACGAAAGACTAAACGCGAGAACAAGCGCACGGAACACTTCGTTCAGACCAGAAGCGCTGCAAAGTCAAGTCGGCAGAGCGCTGTGCCGCGAGGCCTCAGGTACAAGTTGAAATGAGCGAAACCTTAAGGCTCTAAGGACTCTTGTTTTAAGGCCTTTGGGCCCAAAGACCATACCATCTAAGGCATTTTGGGCTGTTTTGAGCCATGGACAAAATGTAGGGTTCAGGGTTTGGGGTGTAGGATGTACCTAAAGATCGACCCAAACCCCTAAACTCCAAAAAACCTGCGATAGAAGACGTGTCAGCTTTGACTTGGCGTGCCGACATGGCAAACCCTAAACCCTAAGTACTAAACCCTATAGGCCCTAAACCTTAAGTACTAAACCTCTGTAAGCCCTATAAACCCTAAACTCTAAATGCTAAACCCCTATAAGCCCTAAACCCTATAAACCCTAAGTACTAAATCTCTGCAAGCCCTATAAGCCCTAAACCCTAAATACTAAATCTCTATAAGCCCTAAACCCTAAACACTAGACCCCTATAATAAGCCCTATAAACCCTAAACCCTAAACCCCTATAATAAGCCCTAAACCCTAAACCCCTATACTAAACCCTAAAACCCTAAAGCCCTAAAGCCCTAAACCCTAAACTTTAGAGGTGGGGCTTGCAAGCTGCGACGTTAGGATTAAGGGTGATGATCTGTGATGATGCACAGGAGCTCGGGTTCGGGGTCGGTTGAAGTAGAGGTAGAGGTGTAGAGGTATGTATAGACACAGAGGTCTAGAGTTACAGAGGTAGAGGTAGAGATTTCAGTTTGGTTTCAGGGTTCCACGGGGCGCATGGCACGGCGCGCAAATTCAAGCTACCCTAAAACCCCGAACCCCAAGGCCCCCAAACCCTTGGTTCCTTACCCTCAGCCCGAAAACGCAAGAGCCGAACCCCCCAGGCCCAAAGCCGTAAACTCCGTCAGATTTCGGCAAACAGATGAAAGATTTCACAATACCCCCCAGAAACCCTATCATAAGAACGGTTTAGGGTTTAGGGTTTAGGGTTCGGTGCAGAGACCCAAAGAAACACCGTAAACCCTAAACCTTAAACCCTAAACCGTAAACCCTAAACCTTAAACCCTAAACCCTAAACCCTCAACCTTAAACCCTAAACCCTAAACCTTCAACCCTAAGCCCTAAACCCTCAACCTTAAACCCTAAACCCTATAAGCCCTAAACCCTAAGCCCGGCTCGCCGGCAGGCGAAGTCGCCTGGTCTGGCGGCCCGGTGCCCGACCGCTGTTTCAGCGCGAGCTGGCTCGGGAGCACATGCGAGGCTGCCGTTTTTTTTTGGGGCTCAGGGCCCTCTCTTTAGGGTTTAGGGTTTAGGGTAGGGTTTAGGGTTCAGGGCCCTCTCTTTTTAGGGTTTAGGGTTTAGGGCCCTCTCTTTAGGGTTTAGGGTTTAGGGCCCTCTCTTTAGGGTTTAGGGTTCAGGGCCCTCTCTTTGGGGTTTAGGGTTTAGGGCCCTCTCTTTGGGGTTTAGGGTCTAGGGTTTAGGGTTTGCTCTCCCTGTCTCTCCGTCTCCTTTCTTAGATTCTTCCCTTTCCTGCTCCTCCCCTTCTCTCCGCAAGAAGCCGCAGCTACACACTAAACCCAAAACCCAACCGCGTCACATGCTAAGCCCTAAACTCTAGCCCTGTTCGATAGCCCCAAGCTTGACCTTGAGCTCACAGCCATGAGCCCAAAGCCCCTAAGCCTGACTACTCGCCAAGGAGTTTGGATTAAGTTACCGTCATAAGGGATCTAAAGTACGCATTCCGGCTTCCCTCATTATGTTAACTTAGAGTAAACTCCTTGACAAGAGCCCATAACCCCTCAACCCGCAAACCCAAAACCCCAAAACCCTAAACCCTCTAAACCCTCTAAACCCTCTAAACCCTAAACCCCCTAAACCCTAAACCCCCTAAACCCCCTAAACCCTCTAAACCCTCTAAACCCTAAACCCCCTCTAAACCCTAAACCTCCCCAAAAAGTGCAAAGTCTCCTCGGAAACGGAGGCCACGCTGCTGATTGCTCGGTGCCTCGGTGCTGCAGACTTCGCCAGTAAGGAGGCGAACTCCTTGTGGCATCCTGGAGGAATTTGGGGTTTAGGGTTAGGGGTTTAGGGGTTTAGGGGTTCAGGGTTTAGGGGTTAGGGGTTAGGGGGTTAGGGTTTCGGGTTTCGGGGTTTAGGGTTTAGGGGTTTTGGGGTTTGAGGTTTGGGGTTTAGGGGTTTAGGGTTTAGGGAACTGCGTGGGGTTTTTTAGGGTTCAGGGAACTACGTGAGGTTTTCAATACACGATTTGGGCTTGAGGGTTTTGATTTTCAGGTCTGGGTTTCGGGTTTGAGGGCCAGGGGGTGTAGTGCACACTGAGTGTCCTCCATTTCCGTTATACCTAAACCCTGAACCGCAGGAGAGTTCAGATGTGGCATGAGCCGAGGCAACTGCAGGAGGACGACCCGTACGAACTGAAAGGCTCTTCTGCTTCACATCTCCTGCAAACTTGGTGGGTAGGCTTGAGGGGTTTGGGTTTATAGAGCCCCCATGTTATTACCACCTTCAAAGAAAACAGAAGAAGCCCTATCTATATATATATATATACACACACATATACACATACATATAGATAGATAGATAGATTGGGTAACTCTGGAAGAGCTCTCCTTGATTTGGGTGGTTGGTGTTTCGGCCAGGGGTTCTTTCGAGTCTTCATTCGGGTGTATAGGGTTCTATGAGGTTTCTGCATGGGTTGTATAGGGTTTAGGGTTTAGGGTTGAGGTTTCTGAAAGGGTTGTATAGGGTTCTAGAAGGGTTTAGTGTGGTGACAGAGACCGCACCTTGCCTCCTACTGAGACATAGCCAGGCAAGACTGCACATCAAGGGAAGTCTCGCGCTGGAGGGGCCGAGCAGGATGTGGTCCCGGCTTCATGACTTGGAGGTCCTAAACCCTAAACTAAACCCCAAACCCAAAGCCCTAAACCCTAAGCCCTATACTCTAAACCCTAAACCCCTAAACCCCTAAACCCCAAGCCCAAAGCCCTTAACCCTGATTTTGGAAAGGTTGGGAGAGAAGCTTCAAAGATGCGCCCTGGAATCTCAACTCCGCCTCCAGAGCCCCGAAGTTCCAAAACTCCAAACCCCCCAGAGCTAAGCCTCCAGAAGAAGAAATCCCAGGACCCAAGACCTTTGGTTTAGGGTTTAGGGTTTAGAGGGTTAGAGGGTTTAGGGTTTAGGGCTACCCCGGAGAAACCGTCTGGTTTAGGGTTGAGGGTTGAAGGTGTTTAGGGTTTAGGGCTCTGGGATACTCTAGAATTCGAGGCCCAAGTTATTTTCTTCTTGTAACACGACGGCTCGTACTATGCTGCAATTATGCGTGTACTATAGCAACCGCAAAACCATACAAAACCCATTCTGACTATTCACTACAATGGCAATGAACCCTAAGCCCTAAACCCTGAAACCCTAAACCCCGAACCAATAAACCCTCACGCCCAGGCCAGCTGCAGGTAGCCTGTCAATCCGCCTATGATGGCTCGGAAAGACTAGCGGAGTGCACTGGTGCCTGAGCGGAAGGTGAAGAATGGAACGGATGTTTCTTTTTTTGGTGGGGGCTCGGGATTAGGTTTTGAGGTTTGGGCTCCGGGTTTGGGTTAAGGATTCAGGGTTTTGTCGGGTTTCAGCGTTTTTTACATGAGACAGATGCGCCGCAGCTTGCCTAGCGAGTGTGTGCATGTTGCACACAGGGAGTCTGAACGCGTTTGTGGTGTGTGTGTCTCTGTGTGTGTGTGTGTGCGCGCGCGCGTGTTTGTTCCACACAAGGAGAGTCTGAACAAGGCTGGTGGTAAGATAGGGATCGGAAGAATGAGTAATGGTATCCCCCCAGAGTCCCGATACACCTATCCTGTACTGTACTCCCAAACTTTAAATATGTTTCCCGGTATTCCCTTTTTTGCTTTTGGGCTTCCCTCTTTAAAACCTGAATAAGAGAGAACGGGCACCCTTATTCTTAAGGGGACAGTGGGGGACCCTGGTTTGTCATGTAGGGTTTAGGATGTTAGGGTTTAGGGCCTGGGGTTTAGGGTTTAGGGATGTAGGGTTTAGGGGTTGAAGGAGTTCAGGGTTTCAGGAGTTTAGGGCTATAGGGTTTAGTTGTTTGGGGGTTTAGGATTTAGGGTTTAGGTGTTCAGGGGTTAGGCTTTCGGGTCACTTCATCAGGTTGATGCGAGTCCGAGGCGAGGATGCACCACAGGCTAAGCAAGCATAAAGCCCGGCGGGACAATTTATGCACGCACACACACATAAATAAATAAATATAAATATATATATATATATGTGTGTGTGTGTGTGTGTATGTATATATATATATGTACATACAGAAATATAGACTGTCTGTATGTATGTATGTATGTATGTATGTATGTATGTATGTATGTATGTATGTATGTATGTATATAGATAGATAGATAGACAGACAGATAGATAGATAGATCGATAGATAGATAATAGATAGATAGATAGATAGATAGATAGATAGATAGTTTTAGATACAGATACAGATATAGCGAAAGATACGGCATTAAAGTTACTTGCAGTAACCCTACCTATGCCGATAGCCCTAGTCAAGGAAAGCCCGATTCAAGGAAAACAGTCCGTGAATCTTTCAGCCGTGGTTGTCCCTTTTGGCAGTGCCAGGAGAGATTGTGCGCTCAGCTTTGGAGGGGGCATCCAAGAAGCTGGTGATGAAAGCTTACTGGAAACTGTCAGAGAGCTTGAGTGGAATGTCAGTGGATGGGTTCAAATCCCTCGTTCACAGGACGGCCCCTTGGCTGCCTTTCGTGTTGTTGAGGCGTAGGGTTTAGGCTTTCGGGGTTCGGGATTTCTTGGTGGCATCTGTGACAGATTTTGACTTCACGCTTTGTGAGATCCTTTGCAGTTTCCGAACCGAGGCGAAGCGAATAGAGCCTCAGCTGCGTCGTTGGAGGTTCGCTTGGTTTCCCACCCAGCTAAGAGAGAGAAGTGGCTTGTTCAAGACAAGATGTCACTGGCGACACTGAAATGGGAGTTTCAGAAATGGGGTTTCAGAAGCCCTTAACCCTACACGCCCCCCGGCCCCAAGACAGAATCCTAACCAACGGCTAATGTCAAAGTGCCCCCGAAATGACAAAGCAGGATTGAGCTGTAAATTATCGCTCAACCCTAAGCTCTAGGCCCAAAGCCCTGAAACTCAGACCCCAAACCCTAAGCCCTGAACCCAAACCTTAAGCCGGGCGTAGGGCTTCACTACTGAGGACTGGATGATGGAAGTAGGAGCTGATAGCTGCTCCCTTGAGACCTTTGATGGGCCAACGCTGCTGGTCTTGGCCAAAGACTGCCCTTCGGAGGAACTGGAGCACCTTAGGACAATTACTAGCTTGCAACTCGGCACTGATGGCAGCAGGTTTTCCTGGCCAGGATTGAAACAGTTTCACCCGCCGTCAACTACTCAGAACCCTAAACCCGAAACCAGTAAATTATGCCCCCAGGATTGGTTATTCCATTCTTACTGTAACTGCTGCGAGATCATTCGCGATCAGGTATTGCACCAGCCTGAATGTCGTTGAAGTTCCTGGTGATCGGCACGGCGTGCTGACGCTAGGCTGCACCAGCCATGCACGGCGGTTTATGAGAGCATCTCATCGTACATGGTTGTATGGTTAATCCTCAAAAAGAGTCCTCTTGAACTCTAAGCCTTAAGCCTTCAACCCTATGAACCCTAAAGCCCTAAAGCCCTCAAGCCCTCAAGCCTCAACCCTATAAGCCTTAAGCCCTAAGCTCCTTTGCTGCGGATCTTTCAATGAAGCTGTTCGTGGTGGACCCTAAACCCTAAGCCCTAAACCCTAAGCCCTAAACCCTAAACCCTAAACCTTAAACCCTAAACCGCCCAGGAGTGTGGAGAACTCCCCCAACCTCGCGGCCGCTCATCTTGTAACACACGCGCAACCTCTGTGACTGGATTTCGAGTTTAGGGTTTAAGGTTTAGGGTTTCGGGTTTAGGGTTAAGGTT
>CAJNJA010017605.1:0-10730 GCA_905231915.1 Symbiodinium necroappetens
ACCCTAAAAGCCCTAAAACCCTAACACCCTAACACCCTAAAACCCTAAAGCCCTAAAACCCTAAAGCCCTAAAACCCCTAAAACCCAAACCCTAAAACCCAAAAAACCCGAAAACCCCAAAACCCTAAAACCCTAAGACACCCAAAAAACCCTAAAACCCAAAAAAACCTAAAAACACCAAAGCCCTAAAACCCCAAAGGGGCCTGCGGAGTGGCCCATCGACACAAACCTCTCTGGGTCGAGCCGAAGTTGCGCGGAGTTCATCCGCAGGAGCCGCACCTTTCCGTTTAGGTAATTTTTAGGGTTTGGGGCTTAGGGTTTAGGGTTTTAGGGTTTAGGGTTTAGGGTTTTAGGGCTTTAGGGTTTTAGGGTTTAGGGTTTAGGGTTTAGGGAGTTTAGGTAGTGAGCTTTACCTCCCAAAGCTAGAATATGTACGGTTTCTGTATTAAAGATGATTAATGTGATTTGGGGAAGTATCCCCGAACGACAGTACCCAGGACCTTCTGGGTTCTGTTCAGGTCGTTGTCTAAATCAGGGTCCCCTTTTTTCTAAGGGTGCTTACAGGACTCCTACGAGGGTACCATACGGGTTCGAATCGGGCGTCGGGTCCGTTTTAGGGGCCTGGTTATCATACTTCCCCAATAAGCCAGGAACAATACAGGTTAGTGTTGTAATCAGCAACCCCGCAGGAATGATACCGGTAATTATATTCGGGTTCCATATGGCTGTAAGCATACAACTAGTACCTATTCACTACTCCGGAGTCTAAAGCCGAGAAACAATTACTACTTTGGGCTACTTGGCATTTTCGGGTTATCCAATTCAAAAACCTATAAACCCTAAACCCTAAACCCTAATTCAATGCTACCCTTTCAACCACCTACCTATAGAAATTCCATAGTCCAACCGACCTCCCTTCATCGCGCATGTCGACCGGCACTCTGGAACTTGGAACCATGGGGGCAGGTAGAAGTAAGGTACAGCACGACAGATATAATGTATACATAGATGTAAATATGCTCGCTTACTAAGCCAAGTGCTACAATTAGTCATGATCCTACAATTACACGGACTCCTGTTATGAACACGTTATATCGTCGATGACGGCCCTCCAAAATTCAGCTCGATCGTGGCGTCAGCCTACTTCCAAAACCTCTTAAACCCTAAACCCTGAACCCTAAACCCCTAAAACCCAAACCCTACTAACTAAGCCCCTGAGCCCTTGCACCCCTAAGCTAAAGCTCCAAAGCCCAGTGACCGACCCTGGAATAAGCACTCGAAGCGTCCCAGGCGCGGCTGCGCGGACATCGCATTCCGCTGCGGGCCAGGGTGCGTCCTCTGTGGCTTGGGGATTTGGGTTTTGAAGCTGGGTTTAGGGTTTAGGATTTAGGCTTTAGGTTTTGGGGTTTAGGATATAGGCTTTAGGGTTTAGGGCTTGTCTCGATTGTACTTGTTTTTGCTTGGCTACTCGGTTCAGGACTCGGCGTTTAAGGAAACCGCGAAACTAGCTGACAAAAAAACCCAAAGGCTCCATGTACCCATATAGTATATATATATATATACTTAGACCCTAAAGTACCTATATAGGAACCCCTTTAAGGCCTAGGTATATACTATATGGGTACATGGAGCCTCTGGGAAAGAGAACTACATAACTACATTCTCAGTATATCAGTATAGGGTTCAGAAACTATGAACCCCTCTCCGCGTAACGGGTTCGTAGGAAGAGTGCGCAGTACCCTACTGTAGTAGATTAGTGGGAGAGAAGGTACTAGATTCAAAGACACACGCTAGACGACATGCGACACCGCGCCGACGGCATCTCAATGGCAGTCTAGCCAGTCCGCCTTAAGGGCCGGGCCAGATAACCCCTGAACGCTGCGCGTGGGGTACTTTGGCGGCGGGCTTCCTGAGAGATTTGAGCCGGTAGTGTCTGAATCTTCAGCAGCACCAGCAACGGAGCCATAGGGGCAGCGGTGCAGCTCTCGAATTGCGTATGTATGTGGTTGTGAGCCGGCAGACTCCTCTGAATCTTCAGCAGCAGCAGCAACGGAGCCATAGGGGCTGCTGTGCAGCTATCGAATTGTGTATGTATGTGGGTATATATAATAAAAATCCCTATAAACCCTGAACCCCTAAACCCTAAACCCTAAACCTCAAAATCCCTGAACCCCGAACCCCTAAACCCTAAACCCCGAATAAACCCGGAGGCTTGGGCCAGTTGTCCGCCCTCTGCCCTCCCTGAGGTAACCTCAACCATGAGTCCCTCCTAAACCCTACGAACGGTTTAGGGTTTAGGGTTTAGGGTTAGGGGTTTAAGGTTTAGGGGTCTAGGGGTTTAGGGGTTTAGGGTTTAGGGTGTAGGGGTTTTGGGCTTAAGGGTCTAGGGTTTAAATCCAAATCGGTATCAAGAGACATCATAGTATACATATGTATGTATGTATGTATGTATGTATGTATGTATGTATGCAATATATACCTGCATGCATAATCAGGGCTCTATATTAAACAATAAGGGAAGTTGAAAGTTATCCCGAATCGATGCCTAGTAAAGGTTTAGAGGTGTAGGGTTGGGTGTAGCATTGGGTTAGGGAGTTTTAAAACCCTAAAGACCTTAAATCCTGTAGACCCCAAAGACCCTAAAGACCCTAAACCATATAGACGCTGAAGACCCTAAAGACCCGAAGTCGTTTAGGCTGTGTAGAGCTCCAGGCCTCGCTGTCCCATCGTTACACCCGACATTCAAAGTCTTACTTCCCCAATAAGCCAGGGAAGTAAAAGGTCAAACGTTCAGATTACTACCAAACTATCAGGGCCCAAAACGTTTAAAGGTTGGGCATTGGAGAACCAAGAATCGGGGTTGATCAAAATTATGCTCCCTTTGAGGGGTTTGCATCGTAGTCTATTCCTTATAGTTCGGGGGACGAGAAGGGGCCTATGATTTTGATCAGCCCCCTCATGCACTCGCCCTAAGGCTCCGAGACATGCAGGGTTTAGGGTTTAAGGTTTAGGCTCGCCCTGAGGGTATGAGATTACCCAAAGAGTAGGGTTTCAAGGTCCCAAAGCAATTCTGAGTATGGATTTTTGCGTGGGCCTAAAGCCCAAAAGCCCTAAACCCTAAAACTCTAAACCCTAAACTCTGAGTATGGATTTTTGGTGGCCTAAAACCCTAAACTCTAAATCCTAAAACTCTAAACCCTAAAGCCTACTATTTACTTTTGTACTTGGACCCCCCCGGGGCTCGGTGGAAATTCTGCAGGGCTCGTGCAAGGAAGGCTTTCTCTTGCAAAGAGCTGGTTTAGGGTTTAGGGTTGAGGGTTTAGGGTTTTAGGGTTAGGGTTTGGGGTTTTAGGGTTTTAGGGTTTAGCGTTTAGTGTTTAAGGGACCTCAAGATGTACCCAAGAGCTGATTAGAACTGTGTAGGTGCTTCCCAAAGCCTTGTACATGATTGCCGTTTGGCGCAGTTGCCGTAAACATGCGAGTCCTTGTATACAGCCTTTGGAATACCTAGACCCTTAAATGTAGTAACAATGTAGTACCTTTTATTGGATGACCTACTTTATGGTTAAGACCCACTAATCCAAGGTAACAAAAGAAAGGTAGAACATTTAAGGGTCTAGGTAAACTTAAACTTAATATGTAAGGGCCTTCTTCATTTTGGGGGGTCTGGGGTACACAGCATACGTTTCGGATTTTAATATGGAGCCCTAGAATTTGGGGATATCGTGTGTCAGGGTGTCAGCGGCAGAATTGGGGCTTGGGCCGCACTGCATGCAGGTTATGCTGATATGCAGGATTCCAACGTATCTCCGGACTAATACGGGCATCCTTGTCATTGTTCCTACTAGTCATAACCAGTCATATTCAGATTCATAGAGTTTCAACATGAACGCTTGATTGAAAGCAACAGCAAGCTTCGAATCCCCCCCACGGGTCCTGCAAGAACCGGTATTGCCTCAGAGCTCAGGCTCACAAGGGCTGGAGAAAAGTAAGGAACTAAACCCTAAACCTTAAGAACGAAATGCACCCTAAATAGGCCCCCTGCTTTCAAGCGTCATTTCGTCCCTCAACGAACCCTAGACCGATCCGCCTGCCTCGCAGTCGCACAGTTTGCCCTGCATCCCGAATTCCCTTTAGCCCAAAATCCTGAACCCTGAACCCACACTACGGTTGGTGATATACATCTGCATTACCCAGAACAAGGAATATACCATAATTCCCGTAGTTTAGGGTCCTCAAGGCACTGCCGGATTTATATCATCAACAGTAGGAGCCCCAGTAATCTAGGAATCAGAAGGGCTCCACGTTTGGTGTTGGGTAGTTTGATAAGGAACCTAAGACCACAGAAAGGGAGACGAAGGCCCTCAAGGACCCCTAGAATCCCTCTAAAAGGCCTAAGGGTCCATATTGGGGTTTGGGGTTTGGGGTTTAGGGTTTAGGCTTTGGGTTTAGGGTTTAGGGTTTAGGGCCCATACTTCGAATTAGGGAATCAGAGCTTGCTGCAGTCCATGGCACACAGATGCACAGGCCCAACCCAACTGGCAGAGGAGCTGCCCTGGAAGCAGGGAGGGCATTTAGGTTTAGAGGGTTAGTAAACCCTAAACCCTAAACCCCTAAACCCTAAACTCTCTAGAGGGTTAGGGTTTAGGGTTTAGGCTGTAGGGCTTTCCCATCCTACTGCTGATGATATAAATCCGGCAATACTTAAAATGACCCTAAACCATGGGAATCATGGTAGATTCCTCATTGTGGGTAATGTGGGAGTTATATCATCAACCGTGTGACTTAGAAAATGGATCTACATTGCTCCATGAAGGTTCCGTTGGGCTTCTTGGGGCTTAAGGACTTAAGGTTGTTGGATTCAGCGGCGTAGACTTTGGGGCTTTAGATTCTAGTGTTCTCCAAGCTTTTGGCAAATTCGGGTTCTAGGTTTTAAGCGATAGTGCTTACAGATAGGGCTTGCCTTAGCCTAGCTAAAGCCTGCCTTTTCATAGGGTCCCTAAACATTCCTTATCAGGGTATATTATCAGGACCTGCAACAAGGTAGGTAAGGGCAGTTTACGGTAGAGCTCCAAGATTCGGATTTACAGACTACCTAGACCCTTAAATGTAGTACCGTTTATCGGATGACCTATTTTTATGGTTAGGATCCTATAATAAGAAACTAAGGTAACCAAAAAAGGGTACTACATTTAAGGGTCTAGGTAGGGTTCCGGCCTCCAGGAGTCCTACAGATCCGGATTGAGAGAGGGTTTTGGAGTTTGGGGGTCAGGATTAGGGGGACCCTTGGGGGATATAGACCCTCTCAATAAGGTCCCTTTTAGGAGAGCCATAAGTAGGGTTAAGAAGGGCCTCCTTTCAGGGGTCTCCCTAATACTACCTAGGAAGAGTTTGAGGTTGGGTTAAGGGCTACAGCCGAACACCCTTCAACCCTGAACTCCGAACTCCAAATCCCCCCACGCCTCGGACAAGTCTAGGGTTTAGAGATTTGGTATGCAGGCTTACAGAAAAGAACACGTCCCCCACCCAACCCCGAAGCTGCGTAGCGGAGCATCTCGAATACCTCCAAACCAAGGGTTTCCAGCCCATTCCTTAGGGCTTATGGGGTTTAGGGTTTAGGGTTTCTGCAGGGTTAAAGGTTTAGAGCTTGACCCGTAAATCTTAATAGCAACCGGACCGTACCATCCCTGAACCCCAAGACTCAAACCAAACATAAACGAAAAACCACAGGTCAAGTCACGAGGATCCGAGAAACATTTGCTGAGCTGCTATGCCAACCCCTTGAAATCTGAAACTGTAACTCCCAAACCCTATAAAAATACATATACATATACATATATATATATATAAAACCTAACCCGGTCAACCATAAACCCGGAGCAAATGAATCGTAAGTCCGACACTCCTAGGACTCCTAAGCCCTGAAAGCACTAAATCACAAACCCTATATGAAACCCTTCATAGGAACCCTTTTGAGGAACCCTTAAATGTACCCTTCTCGGTGCGCCATAAACTGCAACAGTAACATACACCGCCAAAGAAACATTCTAGGTAATAAAGCCTGTATTCATCAAAACTAAAAGCCCCACAGACAAAAAAGAACAGAGCCCTTCTAAGCTAATCCTAAAGGATCCGTGTACTCATTATTTATGGACTTTGGGGCCTTTATGGGTACCAAATACCACAAAGAAGGACTACTTGGACCCTTAGGGTAATCTTTAAAGGATCTGTGTTCCCCTAAACCCTAAACCCTAAACCCTAAACCCTAATCTTTAAAGGATCCGTGTTCTAAGGGCAACTTGCGGTCCTAGCCCCTAAAACCCAAACCCTCCTTTAAAGGAGCCCAGATGGGTAGTTCTCTGAATTAGGGTCCCTTCTTAGGCCCCCAAAATAGTACGGCACCCTTGTAAAAAGGAGCCCTAAACGGGACCCTCATTTAGAGAACGGCCCAAATCATTCTTCTATTTCGCACCTCACGCCTCAGGCCTCTGATAACAGGAAGTCGGCTGAGGAGCGGACTAAACCCAAAACCCGGCAACCCTAAAGCCCGAAACCCCAACCCTAAACCCTATGCCCTAGACCCTCGCCCCGTAAACCTTAAACCCTTAACCTTTCAACTCCGAAAACTAAACCCCATACCCGCAACCCTAAACCCTGTATTTTTGTCAGCTGAGGAGCCGAAGATACTATCTAGTAGAATGTTGGGTTTCTACATTAAAAATTCCTTATTATGATCTGGGAAATACCTCCTAAAACAATAACAGTACCTAGGCCCCAAACCCTGAAGCCTTTGGGTAGTTCTGTCAGCTGAGGAGCCGAAGGGGCCCGTAGTGAAGCCCTGGAAATTTCCATGCACCCAAGCACCACCGTGGACGAAGACGACGCACCTGGGGGGCGGAGGGGGGAGAGTTCTTCGAGTTCTTCATGGAGAGTGTTACATGGGTATAAAGATACTATAATGCGTTGGGGTTCAGGGTTTAGGGTTTAAGACGGGTTTAAGTATAGATGTGCTCTATGGGTGTTGTTATACAGTAAGTAGGTTTCTATGAGGGCTGCCCTCGAAGGGGTACCATAGCACTGCACCATACTTTACTAGCTGTCTGCGACACTCTCATAGTTATGATACAAGCCGCAGCCTGTTCCGTTGTGTTGCTGCTGAAAAAGAGCAGCGGTCAACGAAATGATGGCCATGATAGTTCATCCAGATCCTCTACACCCTAAACCCAAAACCCCTAAACTCGAAACCCTATCAACCCGAGATGATGGTGCTGCTCACCATGACTTTTCAACGTTTCGCCAGGATTCCCTATGTTCGTGCTATTCTCCGGAAGTCATTCCTCCAGACAATCCACCTTCAAGCCTTGTCCCGCACCGCAAACCGGGATGAGAAGGCGCAGACCTATATCTTAACTTAACCGACCAAAACCTACTTTCTTGTCGGGTCCCTTTTAAATTCCATTTTAGGATTTCTTCAATCAATGCGCAGGAAAGTAGGTTTTGGTAGCTCAAGGCAAGCCCAAATCCTCCCGGTTTTTCCAACAGATCCTAAGCAGAGGAGACACAGAAATCATGCTTGGGATCCGACTATGCTTGCAGGCTGAATCCGAAGGCCCCAAGCCCCTAAGCCCTAAACCCTAAAGCCTTAACCCCTAAACCCTTAAACCCTAAAGCCCTAAACCCTTAAACCCTATAAACCCTGAATCCTAAACCCAAAGCCCCCAAACCCCTAAGCCCTAAACGCCTGAAGCCCCCGCACATAATGCAGCGGGGTTAGGGTTTAGGGTTTAGGGCCTTAATAATTAGAATACGGCTTTGGGCTCGTTTATAGTATACATAGAATAAGGAACCCCCAAATCGAACCCCCAAAAATAGGATCTGTAACTATTTAGGCTTCTACATTAGCACAACACAACCTACCTCCATGACACCCCCTCTTCAGGATTTTGCGGCCCTATACATCCCCTTTAAAACCGAGGCCCAAAAATCCCCTTTAAGCCCTATGAACCCCTCGCCCTAAATCCTAGACCCCTTTTGAAACACTATGAACCCCTGAACGAAACATAAACCGAAACCCTGTGAATCCTTCAAAACCCTAAACTTTAAATCTATTATTCACATGAAAACCTATGAGCAACTGGAACGCCCCATTAAACAAACAACACACAAAACAACACACACACACACCGCAACAAAAAAACACACACACAAAACAAAAACCAACGAAACACAACAACAAACCCTAAAAACCGTAAAAACCTTAAACCCTAAAACAAAAACAAAGCAGCTGGGCAGCGGGAAAGGCCCCGGGCCTTCACGGGAGCGAAGTTTGGAATAGGAGTTGGGGGTTTAGGGCCTGCGGGTGTTTAGGGCCTTGAGGCTTAGGGTTTAGGGTCTTGGGGTTTAGGGCTTAGGGTTTAGAGTCTTGGGGTTTAGGGCTTCGGGTTTAGAGTCTTGGGGTTTAGTGTTTGGGTCTTGGGGGGCATGAGAGTTGAGGTTAAGCTATTGGCTTCAGATGTTCCTTGTTGCTCGAACTACTGTTGATCATCTCAATCCTGCATTGCCTTAAGGACCCTAAACTATGGGAATTCTGGGTATAGTCCTTATTGTGGGTAACGCAGGATATAGATCATCAACCGTATCGACGATGACTCGGTGTACATCTAGTATGCTGCAAGGTTGGAGGTTCCAGGTTGGGTTGAAAGATTTACCATTCCGGGTTAAGCCCTGAACCCCTAAACCCCGTAACCTTAAACCCTATACGCCCTAAACCCCTAAACCCTATAAACCCTAGTCCCTAAACCCTAAATCCCTAAACCCCTAAACCCCCTAAACCTTAAACCCCTGAACCCCTAAACCCCTAAATAAGCTAGAGAAGTTCTACGACTCAGGGCTCAAAGCTTCGATGCGGCTTGCAAGTTCGGGTTGGTCCCACCGGCTGCACCCTGAAACCCTTGGGGGTTTTAGGTTTTGGGTTTTTGGGTTTTAGGGCTTTCAGGCAGGATCAGGAGGGATGTAGGAGGATTTAGGAATTAGGGTTTAGAGGTTTAGGGCGTAGATGTCTAGGGCTTAGGGTTTAGAGGCTTTTTTGGGTTTGGGCTTGAACCTCTCTTTGACAAGCCCTGGTCAACGAAGCACCTCTGCCTTCCCCTAAATCGGTTCGTTTGAGGGATCCGTCAAGGGCTCCTTTCTTTACGGGGTTCCTTCAATGGTCCGTGTACTCATATCTTAGTATATACTTCGGCATTAAAGTAGTCCTCATGTAGGTACTTCAAGGCCAAGCCCAAGATGCCCAAAGTATATACTATAGTTACTATACGGGGTGCATGGACTTTTGGGGGTTCATGACCTTTACCGAAACTCTGAACCCTGCACCGTACGGCTCGACCTCAAAGCCCCAAAACCCCCTAAACCCAAAACCCAAAACCCTAAAACTCTAAACACCAATATCCCAGGCCGGAAGCCGAAAGCTAAAAAAAAAAAAGCAGACACCCTAAACGGCCCTAAGAGTCCCAGAACCCTAAACCCTGCCTCTGAGTCCCACAACATGGGTAGTTCTCTAAATTAGGGTCCCTTCTAGGGTCCTTTTTAATAAGGGTCCCGTTACTATATCTATATTGGGGACCCAAAAAGGGACCCTAATTTAGCGAACTACCCACATGATGTCCAACCCCCAAGTTCAACCATCGAGCTCACCCTAGGGGTCCATGTACCCAACTAGTATATACTTTGGCCCCGATGTACCTATATTGGGGCTAGTTTAAGGCCAAGGTATACTATATGAGTACATGGACCCTTAGGCTCATGAACACTGAAAGCTACACTGCGGAACCCTAAACCACAACTTAGGCCAAAAACCCGAAACGCTAAACCCTACACCTCAAGTCCTGCACCCTCAACCCTACACCATAAGCCCTAAACCCTAAACCCTACACCGTAAACCCTAAGCTGCACCCAAAGACAGAACGCGCCCAAAGCCCCCGGGGGCCTGTTGGAAGACGCAGGTCCAACGACAGATCAACCTCCTGAGCGACGTGAAAAAATTCGTTCTCTGACTTTGTTAGATCAGACCTTGGGGCCTATTTAGGGTGTAGGGTTTAGGGTGTAGGGGTTTAGGGTTGAGGGTTTAGGTTGCGGGTTGAGGGTTTAGGGTTGAGGGTTTAGGGGTGAGGGTCTAGGGTTGAGGGTTTAGGGTTTATAGTCCATAAATACCAAGAGAGTCCTAAGTACCTATATAGCAGAATGTGGGCTGCTGTGTTAGGAATGACTGTTATGATTTGGGGAAGTATCCTCCATAACAGTACCTAGGACCCTTTGGGATCGTACCTGATTTGGGCCATTTGGGGTCTTGAGGACAAAGTCAACGGAGTTGCTGGGGTTCTTCGGTCGTTACCATAAAGACGACATGCTAAAAGGGTTTAAGGTCCATACACCATAAAGAGGTTCATAGCACCCTAAACCCTAAACCCTAAATCCTAAACCCTAAACACTAAAAACCCTAAAGCCCTAACTCTTGAATCCTAATTCCTAAACCCTGCAAGATGCGTCAACCACATCTCTGCCACATGAGGGTGGACCGCGAAGCAGTTTGCCGCGTTACCCGATACCATCCCGAGGTTTCGGCTCGCCAACCAAGCCAGCAGAAAGAAACACTGCACGATGGTTATCGTTCCTGTTTCGCCTTTAGGGGTTTAGGGATTTAGCGTTTAGGAGTTTAAGGTTTAGGGGTTGAG
>CAJNJA010017606.1:0-10025 GCA_905231915.1 Symbiodinium necroappetens
ATATTATAATATAATATATTATAATATAATATAATATAATATAATATAATATAATATAATGTAATATATATTATATATTATACGAGCAGCAACAAGAAACGCAGCAGCAAGTCCAAACCTTTGTCCGAAAGAATCTAAGCTACCAGACGACACTTCAACGCTGAACACAACCCTACGCATCCCCAAGCTGCCAAAGAAAGCGACCCTGCCTGCAGGAGGCCTTGGAGTCCGCTGCGGCCGCTGCCGAGGAGTCCCAGGAGCGCGAGGCGACCGAGGCAGCTTTGGGGCCATAGGAAGCTATCTATAATCTATATCTATATATATATATAGAGAGAGAGAGAAAGAGGGAGACAGAGAGAGAGAAGAGCAAAAAAGACAAACATGCAAGCACGGATACAAGTGAACAAACGGAAGACCTGTGTGTGAACAATTATATAGGTAGATACATTCATATGTGCACGCAACTATGTTATTCATGCGGCTTTAAATCTTAAGGGCTTTCGGCTCTGTTGTTCCGGATTTGCTCTGGGGATGGGGTTTAGAGTTTAGGGTTTAGGGCACTTATTGTACAGGGTTTTACGGGCTGTCGGAAACCATCGTCTTGTCTTGCATGTACTCTTATAGTTTGCTACGCCATACCCGTGTGAGGGCTCAGAATCTGCTCACAAAGGAGGGCAGTTCGGATTCTGGAGAGCCTGGATTTGGGGTCATAGGGTGTCGGGCGGTGTGGTTTGGCGGTCAAATTATTTCGATGTTTTCGATGGATTCAGTGATTCTTTTTATACACATGTGTATGGGTGGGTGTATGTATGTATGCATGTATGTATGTGTGTGTAGGTACATTTGTATACATAGGTACATACATACATAGGTACATACATACAAGCATACATACATACATACATACATAGCTACACACACATACATACATGCATGCATACATGCATACATACATACCTACAACATACACACGCACATATACATACATACACGCATACATGCATGCATACATACATACCTACATACCTACATACCTTCATACCTATATACATACATACACACCTACCTACATACATACATACATACCTACATACCTACATACCTACACACCTACATACCTACATACCTACATACCTATATACCTACATACATGCGTACATACATGCACACATACATACATACATACATACATACATACATACATACACACATACACACATACATACATACATGCATACATACATGCTCACCCACACACACATACGCACATGCACGCACATACACATGCACATGCGCATGCACTTGCACATGCACACACGCACACATATGCATACACATACATGCACACGCACACACAAACACAAACACACACACACACACGCACACACGCAGCACACACGCAGGCACGCACACAGACACACACACACACATAAATATATACATACAAATATCCATGCACGGACACATACCAACACAACTGTTGGGTGGATTGGGTGAACGGCTTGGCTCTCAGGGGTTCGTTGTTCGGTGGTTCATGCTCTTACTTTTTCTTTTGTTGCTACCTGGGTAATCTTTGTATGAGTTGCACTTGGATGAGAAGTGCTGCAGTTCGAGGTTTGGTTCTTTGGGCTTAGCGTGAGAGTCTGCCAGGTCCGCCTTCGCCCCTTCCCCCAATACCACCTACGGCTTCTCAGTAAGCATATACAGAGAGCAGTTGTCAAAGTTGTTGGTCTACTTGGAGGTTCATGGGACTTAGTATGCAAGATTAAGCAAGGTTATACGTGCCTCAATATATATATATATTTTTATTTATTTATTTATTTATATATGTGTATGTATATGTATATGTATATGTATATGTATATGTATATGCATATGTATATGTATATGTATATGTATACGTATATGTATATGTATATGTATATGTGTAAAAAAGGGTTTTCATAAGCATGGCTCCCATGTTTATAACCCCTGTTGCTACTTCTCTCGATTCTTTGAGTGGCTCTGCTAGCCAAGGCTCAGATACCTTGATCCTTTTCTGCATATCTAGGCTCCTTCAAACCAAGCTTACAAGCCCTAAGCCTGACATAAACCCCCAAACCTGAAGCCCGTACCCTTAGCCTGCACATGGTCTTGGTGAGTGCGCATTGGCTTCCAGTGACCCTATAGAGACATTGCTTTGGCCCTCAAGTACCTTTATACAGGGACTACTTCTAAGGCCCAATTAGATACCTTAACGGCAACTGGACCCTTAGGGCAAGGAGACTCATCGATGGCTCTCTTAATTGAGATAGGGTTTTACAGCAAGGACTGTGTAGCAGTTTGTTAGTGGTTTAGAAGGTGTTTCTAAGGCTCGTATGAGGTTTTCAGAAGTGGAAACCCTGTTCAAAAGCATTCAGAGTACAGAGTACACCTCCTTGAAAGGAGTCCCTTGCCAAAAAGGAGCCCATCTGTTGGTTGTTTTGGAGACAGGTATGGTGGAAGGGACCAAAAACCCTTAACCCTAAACCCCTAAACCCTTTCTTTAAGCCCTTGCAAAAAGACCGGATGCAGCTGAATGCAGGTATGCTCAGCACGACGCAGAAGCAGGCCTTGTTAGAGGGCTTCGGGCTTACCTGGAACCCACCCTTTCTAGGTTCCTTAGTTCCTTGGGTTAGGGTTTAGGGTTTTGGGTTTTGCCGGAAAAAAGTCCTGAGAGCCGCTGGTTCTTTGGGGTTTTGGGGGGGTTCAGGTAGCGCTTTCCAAGGTTCGTGGGAGCTGCTGCGCAGTACCTGCACCGAGCCTTATGTGTGATACTAGCTGATCTTGGCTCTGACGTACTGCGTTTTCACCCCTGTAGGCACACCGTAGCTATTCGCCCCTAAATACCGTGATATTCCGGGAGTGGCCTCGAGTTTTCGGTTAAACTTTTCGGGCCTCTCTTGTGCAGACTTCTGATTCCTGTGAAACCCTCAGCCATCCTAAACCCGAAAAGCTTCACATCGGCCATTATAAGCTGAGCTCATAGGGGTTCCTTCTAAGGGTTCCTTTCAAAGGGTTGTATACGGGCTACCTATGAGGGATTTATAAGAAGTCTTAAGGAACTTAGCAGAAGCTTTCATGAGCTAGATGGCTTCCAAACCCTAAACACTGTCTGTCTGAATTCCAGATCCGACTCTGCAAAGATCCTTACTCTCCGGGTTTGGGCCTTACCCGTAACCGAAAAGACCTACCTCTTCAAGAAATTATACATGGAAGCCATAATAAAGGAAGCCTAAAACAGGTAATTAGGTCTTTTCGGCCACAGGTTGGGTTTGGGGCTTAGGGTTCAGGTGAGACTCCGCTTGGAGCAGATACCCTGTGTCCTTGAATTTCGGAGAGACTTTTGAGCAGGACCAGCGTCCTACGAAACATAGGAACAGATACACCTGAACCCTCTAAAACCTGCCCTTCTGCAGGCCTTTGTGTTATGACTGCGACACCGTCAAGCAGTTGCTGAACTCTGCCCAGACCACATGCTTACCAAGTGGACGCGGTGGTGATTGGACGGCATGGCGAGTCCATGATATCCACATTTACCTGGAAGCTGCTGGCACTCGGCCGTCGCACAGGGCCGACACGCGGCGTTTAGCTTTGGAGAACCCGCGATGCGCCCTTCGCAGACTTCGCCATGGAGGATTTGCCCGCCGCTTTGGGCTTTCCCGTGCTCGCCGCCAAGGCTAGTTTTGGATGAAGGTCAGATCTTGGCGCCTTGGGCGCGCCAGGAACCCGAAGCCTACACCATGAGCCCTCTACTGCTACACCCTAAACCCGAAGCGTTAAAGCCGTAAACCCCAAACCCTAGCCCCTAAATTTTAAACCCCATAAGCCCTAAAGCCTTACACCCTCGAGCCCTACTTAAAAGGATCTTGGGGATTTGTAACTCGGGTTGTAAGTGCCACAATTGGGGTTATGAGTAACATTAAGTACTTAAGAACCCTTGCTTAGTTCCATGATCCTGTAAGTACGCCATCAACCCACCATTCTAGAGCCCCTGTAGATCCCTTCAAGGAACCCGCTACGGAGTAGAACCCTGTACTACTACCGTTTTAAAAGGAAGCCCTGGCATCCTTTTAAGCCGTTTATGTAGCGGTGCATCCCTAGACGCTAAACCCGAAACCCCCTAAACCCGAAACCCTAAACCCTAAACCCGAGACCCGAAACCTAAACCCTAGGCCCGAAACCCTAAACCCTAGACCCCAGACCCTCAACCCGAAACTCCTAAACCCGAAACCCTAAACCCGAAACCAGAAAGCCAGACAGTTCTGGAAAGCCCGGAAACCTCCAAAGCCCTGAGACAAGCCTTGGGTTTAGGGTTTTGGGGTGTAGGGGTTTAGGGGTTTTGGGATTTAGGGGTTTGGGGTTTCTGGGGGTTTTGAGTCTAGGGTTTAGCTGGAGACATAGGATTTCAGATGATCTTATAGCCTTTGGTCCTAGATGCTACAATCAACCCCGAACCCTATTCTAGGTTCCTCAGTAGAATCCTTTTGCCCTTTTTGATTTGGGTGCCCTATTGAAACCAAACAGTAGGAAAGAGAGGTACCCTTCTTCTTAACGGGTTAAGCCCGCAACCCTAAACCCTAAACCCTAAACCCATCACAAGACTCCATCTTACAACCCCGCAGTTCCAAGCCCTGAATCCTACACTCCGAAACCCTAAACCCTTGTATAGATCCCTTATGGAACCCTTACAGATCCCTTTAACAGAATCCCTAAACCCAGAAAGACTCTAGGCGCTATAGACCCTAAATCCAAAGCTCCAAAGCCAGACTCCGTCGTGTTCCCCCGCATGTTCGTGCTGTTTGCGGCAGCTGTCGGCGCACGACTCAGGGGATCGGCGCTGGCTTGGTCTTCCGTAGGCTCTAAGACGCTGACTCTAAGAGCTATTTTGGGCTTGGGTTAAACCCTTTTAGGGTTCTTTTCGTCCTTAAGGTCCCACAAGGCCATGGCCGCGATACATAAAGCATCATCGAGCTGTGTAAGCTTGAAGGGTTTAGAGTTTAGGGGGTTTAGTGTTGAGGGCGTTCAGGGTTTAGCGTCTAGGGGATTTAGGGTTTAAGGGGGTGGTTGAAGCGGTTTAGGGTTTAGAGTTTAGGGTGTACATCTCACCCAAACAACCGTGTCTGCAAGGAAGGACTCGCTACGGAAATCAAAAATGAGGAACCCTGAGGGGGTGGCCTATTTGAGGGTTCAGGGAGAGATTCGAGTTCAGGGTTTAGGGCTTAGGGGGTTTCGGGTTTAGTGGGTTTTGGGTTTAGGGGGTTTAGGGTTTAGGGGGTTTAGGGTTTAAGGGGTTTAGGAGGTTTAGGGTCTAGGCGGTTTAGGGCTTTGGGGGTTCAGAGTTCAGGGTTTTCCCTCTTTGCCGAGTAGCCCTGCTTGCTACTGAGCCCGCTTGCTACTCCAATCTCGACACGGATTATATAGGGTTTAGGGCTTAGGAACTACATGGGACTTTCCGAAAATTAGGGTACCTTATTTTGAGGTCCTTATAATAAGGATCCCACTATTTAGGGTACTCTATTCGGGTCCCCTATTTTCGGACACCCCCCACATGTTCGCGTAGGAGAGGAGAGGCTGCCTTGGGCTTCTGGACCACTGCTAGAAGAAGAAGAGCAAAGTGGATTCAGATCGACCCTGAGACCCTGACACCCTAAGAGGGTTTAGATGCAGGGTTTAGGGTTTAGGGTTGAGGTTTTAGGGTTTACGGCTTAGGGTTTAGGGTTTAGGGTTCAGGGGTTTAGGATTGAGGGTTGAGGGTTTAGGTTTAGGTTTAGGGCTTACGGTGGACCCTGCGAGTTGCAGTTTGCCAGCTGGTAGTTCCATCAGACAGCAAGGGACCCCAACACAGGACGACTCTGCGACTACACACGACCCCTGAATAATATTAACATATACCACATATCAGTGTCCACACACAGGTATGTGATGTGTATATATCAAATATATCCATAATTTATATATATATATATATGTATGTATATATGTATACATATATATATTTATACACATATGTATATATGTATCTATATATATATGTGTGTATATATATATATACATATTTAATGGTGACAGAGATAGACCTTTTATGACCCTCAAGGCTCAAAGAGCAAAAAAACAGAAGCGCCGAGGCATGGGTCTGCCAGGTTCCAAGCGACCGATCCGTCGGTATTCGCCCCTCGGATCCCAAGGCCTCCCAAGGACCCGAAGCCGTAAACCCTAAGCCCTACATTCCCTATCTAAACTTAGGGTTTATAGGGTTCAGGGTTTAAAGGGTTAAACCCTAAATCCCCTAAACCCCTAAACCCGAATAGTGCCCCAAGAAAGCACACAAGCAAGAATTAGGATAGGGATATCCCATATAAGCCAACCTGTAATGAAGCCCAATAATAAGGTAGGGATATCCCTATAAAATGCTTATGCTCATGTCCTTTTTGGGGCCCTAACCCTAATCCCCAAACCCGAAACCCTAAACCCTGAAGGACCGACCTTCTTGCGGTTCCTCATCTTACGATTTAAGGAATACACATTAAGTTATAGTGGGATCCCAAAGTGTGTGTGTGTGTTTTTGTTTGCAGATAACCCTCAACCCTGTACCCTATATACCCTAAACCCTATGCCCTAAACCCTAAACCCTAAACCCGAAGCCGTAAACCCAAAGCACGAAGCTAACCCGAAACCCTAAAGCCTGGTTTGGGCTAGGACCTTGGGACCTTGACTTCTTTGGATTTGCTGAAGATGGGAGCCTAACCTACGGGCGTATCGTCATGATACCTATACTATCAAGGAGCCCCAAACCTTAGTCTAATCATTCTGGCCCATAGACTAGTATATAAACAAAGTTAACTTTTAATCGGCAGGGGTTTCTAAGTGCCACACCCGTGGACACTTCGATTCGTGCGTCAGCCCTAGTCCGCAGAACAAAATGCGAGATAGGCCACAGAGAGGCTAAGAGGACCTACCTACCAGAGCTATGCATGGGCCCCTCAGGTACCCAACAAGTGCCTACTCCTGCTCGAAAGTTATCAGACAGCATGCGTCCTTTCAAAAGAAGCTAGGTTCTGATCGAACAAATTGGGACCCTTACGGCAGAATTTGTGTGAGAATCTCAAGGACGGTGGTGAAGTGGTTGCTGTTCTTGGCCTTTCTCCTGGACATCCTGCGGTTCTTCTTGCCAGAAGGCGGGTTGACCGAAAAAGTCTGTTAACATAGGGGCCTAAATAATTACCTATATTTTTTTGGGGGGTTCCCTGTTATAATTATAGTATAATATACCCCAAAACCCGATTCTAATTATTAAGGCCCCTACATTAACCGTCGGACTATAAGCCCGACAGGGACTGTTCAAACCCTAGACACTAAACCCTACCCCTAAACTGGGCATCGCTGTTAGCGCGAAGCGTTATTAACATAAGAACAGTGCAGCCGAAAGGCGACAGAAGACAGTGGTTCCTATAGCGAAGTTTCAGAGAATTCGGGGTCTCGGTACGGATTCTCACTAGAATTTTAGAGTTTAGGGTTTAGGTTTTAGGGTTAGGGTTTGGGGTTTAGGGTTTAGGATTTAGGGTTTAGGGTGCCCCGTGTGTTGGGGATCCGAACCTCGATCTACAGAGCTACCCCTGTGAGTACTGCCTTCAGGAGATCCGATACTTATGGACCCATGGGTCCAGTGGATAGTGGGATCTTATGTTGGGGGGGTGTGATTGCTTGGTGCTTCGAGGGGGTCAAAACAAGGACCATGGGGTGCCTGCACAACTCCGGAACCCCCAACTCATGAATCCACTCTGAACCCTGCAGACCCTACAACTCCAGATCCAAAACCGTCAAGCATACTTGAAGGATCATGGGACTTAGTGTTGTGAGGAATCATGTACAACCCAGCTAAGGCATGTGTAAGCTTCAGTACTAAGTCGCATGATCCTTCAAGTAAGACCCTCGACTGAAGCGCTGATTAAACTCTCAACCCAGCAGCTATAATCCCTGTAACCCTTGACGACAGCCATGACACCTAGACAAAAATTCCTCAAAACCCTAACTAGACCCTAAACCCTAAACCTAAGCACAAAAAACCCCAAATAAGCACTCTAAGCCCTAAACCCTAAACACCGAAACACTGTAAACCCTACTTGGAGGTTCATGGGTAGCTATAAGTGGGGTTATGTAGGGTAACTATAACTACTATAACCATAACCCATATTAGGGGACTTGTAACCTTACCTATAACTACCCCTAAAGCCCCCAAAACCCTATAGAATCCTTTGAAGGAACCCTTAAAGGAACCCCAGAAACCCTACTTATAACTACCCATGAACCTCCAAAACCCTAAATCCTAAAACCTAAACCTTAAACCCTAAACCTAAACCTTATAGAACCCTGTAACTTAAAAACACTGTAACCCTAGTCCAGCCAGGTCCCGCCTTCTTGGATCATTTGGCGGTGGCCCAGCTCGTCGCAATGTACCCCTTGGCCGCTTGGGAACCGAAGAAGAGAGCTTCTCTAGCCAAATAGGACTCCTTTGAGGGCTCTCTATAAGTGTTCACTGTCAAGCACTTTAAGACACTCTAAAGCATTTCAAATCTCTCGAAAGAATATTGCGGTCCAGGGTTGGGGAAGGGTGTTGCTGGCCTCTTGTTAAAGGTGATTTACCATAAGAAGGAAACCATATTATTTACTATAGATCCCTATTATGGTAACTTGAATTAAATCCCTCAACAAGAACCCAGGTTAGGGGTGGGGCTTGTGGCTATGGGATGGAGCCCCCACCCGTTGGCTGGGGTGGGATTGGTGGGGCGGGGCGCTGTGCAACGATGCTTTTTGTAGGGACCCAGAGACTCCAAAACCCCTTAATTCAGGAATATACCTTAAGTCTTATTAGGTAGGTTTCCTATTATAATTTAAGGTATATTCCTTAATTGTTAGGGTTCCTACTACAATTTAAAGTGAGTCTCTGGGAAAAGCCGACCTCCGCAAACCATCCTTTCAGGAAGGTCTGTGAAATGCAGACTTCCCCTTCCAAACGTTCCAATACAAGCTAGGACTGCATGAAGACCTTCGAGCTCAAAGGGAAGGCCCCCAAGAGGCTCGTGATGTAAAAAAAGCCCCGGAACCCCAAACCCCGAAGCTCTAAATTTTTCATAGACGCCTTGAAGGAAACCCCCTTGAAGGCACCCTAAACCCTAAACCCTTGTTATGAAGGCTCCTATCTTGGAGCTGGGTGTATAGTATTACAGGAAGCTCCGTGAGCTGATCCTAAAGCCCCACGCGCCAAAGCCAAAGCCAACGCCTAAGCGTTAGTAAATGAAGAGACTAGTTGAGGCTGTAGAGTCTAGAGCTTCATGGTTTACGGTGTGAAGTTGACGGCTTAGGGTATAATGTTTAGGCTTTAGGGTTTAGGTTATAGAGTTCAGGTTATAGAGTTTAGCATCTACGGTGCAGGGCTAGCGGATCATGGGACTTCGTTAAAGGTACCTACAACCCCCTCCAAGTAGAAACCTCAAAACCCTAAACCCAAAACCCTAAACCTTAACCCTAAACCCTAAACCTCAAACCCCTACTCCCGCTGTCCCGGTACCGTGGCTCAGGTCCTGTTCATGGGTACACAGCTGCCTTTCGACTGCATGCCAAGGGTTGATTGTGAAAAAAACATAATAACAACTACAATAATAACAATAATACTAATAATAATAATAACAATATTAGTAACAATATTAGTAACAATAATGATAATACTAATTATAACAATAACAATAATTATATTATTATTATTAATAATAACAATAATAATAATAATTAGAGGGTTGATTGTTGGGGTTGTTACGTTTCGAATTACAATTTCTCATACTCGGTTGTACACCTGATATAGATGTGTGAGTAAGTAGATAAGTGTATTATGTACACATACATGTATACATATGTATGTATTCATGTGTTTGTTCATTCGATTTACGTATGTATGTATGTATGTATGTAGGTATGTATGTATGTATGTATGTATGTATGCAAGTATGTGT
>CAJNJA010017608.1:275-10900 GCA_905231915.1 Symbiodinium necroappetens
GGGGGGGGGGGAAAGCCCCTATGGTATACCATGGCCTGTGGTATACCATAAGACCTCGACCACCAAAGGTGGTATACCATAGTGGTTCACCCGATGGGTGAACCACCATGGTATACCATAGGGCGCCCAGACCCATGGTATACCATAGTGCTGCTTCGCAGCATTCACCCCGCACACACCCCGACACACACCCACACACCCCCATACACCCCGACACACCCCGACACACCCNNCACACACACCCCCACACACACACCCCCACACACACACCCCCACACACCCACCCCCACACACCCCCACACACCCCCACACACCCCCACACACCCCCACACACCCCCACACACCCCGACACACCCCGACACACCCCCACACACCCCCACACACCCACGCACACCCACACACACACACACACACGCGCGCGCGCACCCCCACACACCCCACACCCTACGAACACAGGGGAACAAACCTGAAACAACAAGAACCTTACCACCTAAACTAAATCCAAACCCTAAACTAAATTTGCCCTACACCCCCAAAGTAAATCCTACACAGAAACCATGTGGCACAAGCCGGAAAAGCCCCCACACCGAAACTTGAAGTCTAAACACAAGGTGCCGGCACCTTACAACCTAACCCAACTCAATCCCAACACTAGGCGCACCAAACCCCAGCACTGCCACGCGAAACCTATACACAACCCAACACCACATAAAACCTGAACCTTACAACCTAAACTCAATCCAACCCCTACAAGAGCCCAAGAAGTTGAATTTGTAGAACCGTCACAGCCGCTCTGGGCCCTAGCCTCAGTGCCTCAACTGAGCCCCACCCTTTTACCCGGAAACTTCCCACGGCGCCAAAGATTCGAAAGCCTCACTTCCCAGACGAGACACCGCCTGAGAATCAGCAGGGTGAGCTTGCCGGACCGAAGCTCCTGTCAGCGCGGGGGCGAGATGGCTGTGGGTGGATGCTTGCTGCGAACCAGTTGCGGGACACAAAACGGCTGGGTGTCTCCTGCAGTGCCACAACTGCTTGGTCGAACAATCGCTGCTGCTCGTCGGGAGGGAGGCCATCGTAAAGCTTGGAGTTGGCAGGTATGGCCAAATCACCAACACCGAGCAACTTGGATCCTGAACGAACCCATCCCAAGTCGCGCTTGAACACCTGATTCCGAAACAGATGGCTTATGGATTGTGATCCACAAGCTAACTTCGCCTTTGCTACATCCGAGGATGTTATCTCCACATGCTCCTTCACCAAAGATTTCATGTCCTTCAAAACCTCAGGAGGGACAAGGCCCTCAATGTCCCCGAAAATGCAGGACTGAGGGCGGCTGGCTGCAAGGATAGATCGGCAGCTGGCAGAGCAATCTGAAGACGCCATGAACTTTAGCCTGGGCTGGCAACTCCCAAGCGGATAATGTGCAATTGCTGACTGGGCGGCGATCTCTGCCGTCCCATAGCCTGCAAACTCGGACCAAATGGAAATTTCCTCGGATATCGAAGATCACAACAACGCCAGCGCTTGACCCTGTCCCGAGCTCCCGTCACAACCTCCCAAACCTGAAGCGACAAGCATCTGACCATGCCACGTCTGGAACAGAAGAGGTCGCGGTGGCGGATGCACGGACCAGGCGACGAGCAGCAGACATGAAAGTTTGCATGAATTGAAAAGCTTGCACCAGAATCGGGGATGTTGTCAAGCCTCTATCCTTGCTCCGATCTCCCGGGCCCTCCTCGGGCACTTGCACTCCAGAGTGAGAGTCGTCGGAATGCCTGTGCTTTCTCTTCGGTTGGGAACCACGATCAGCAGGCCCTGGCCAGGATCCCCAATCTGGGCCTTCAGGAGACACATCCCGGAACATGGCCCGCAAACCACCACACGTGGCTGGGCTCTAAACCAGTAAACGATGCCTCTATAGTCACCTCACCTATTCTTCACGACGCATAATGACCACACGAAGCCAAAACGTTCGGCTCAACATTGCATTGCTGCCCTACCGTGCCCCGTCCTACTTTCTATCGGAGGCCTTGTTTTCGGAGGCGTGCTTTTGGGGTTTAGGGTAAAGTTTAGGGTTTACTTCCTCACCAGATCACACGAATCATGACTGTATGCAACAACACTACAAACAGACAGATCTGAGAGTCTGAGGGGCGGCTGGCAGAGTTTTGCACGCAATCATCACAAACCTGCAACCTGCGGGCTTTATTCCGGACACCCGGACCTTTGCATTAACAGCACGTAACTCTAGACCCTAGTGACTGCTCACTGGATAGTGATGGAGATAGAGGCCTTGCCGTCCTGGCGGAGGCACTAACCACACAGGAAGGTGACCAATTATCAAGTCCGAACGTTTCAACGCCGGCACGATCACCAGGACCACACATCATGCTACGGAAGTAGTAAGGAAAGGAAACGAAATCACATAATCATATACGGTTTGTGAACCAAACAAAAGCCCGACACCCCACCCCACAGTAAATCTTGAACGCTACAAGCAAATCCTACACCCCATAGCCCAAGCTCGAAAGCCCTCAAACCGAATGCCCCCAGCACCCCGCAGCAAAAGCCCGACACCCGTAAAGTCAGTCTTCAACCCTACACCCCACAGCCCACAGCCCAGGCTCGCCATCCTCAAGGCGAACCCTAAACTCGAAACATAAGGAGCTTGAGCCTTACAACCTTAAACTTTAAACCAAACGCAATCCCTACACAGAAGCCCAACAGATTGAAACTGCAAAACCCAAGACCCCTAAGCAAAAACCCGACACTCCAACTTCAATCTTAAACCCTACACGGACACCCAACACATGAGTCTGAACTCAACATCTTGCCGACATTGCCACGTCATAGGGCCAAGCCCTACACCTCAGATCGAAGTGGTAACAAACGAAAATATCCGAAATCAACCCCCCGGGTTCTCGGAGCTACAGATCAAAATCTAAACCTCGCAGGCGAAACGGATGTTGGTTCCAGGGGCAACCATACCGTACCCGCAGGTACACTCTAACGCAACTGATAAGACCTCGGGGCATGCTTTTATCATGCGACTTTCGCGTCACGGTGGCGGGTTCAGCAATTCGGCCTTGAAGGGCTCGTAATACGTGGTCAGCAGGTCGAGTAACGTTCGTCGCCGTGACCATAGCAAGTTGACACCCCAACCTCAGCTGAATCGTTCGACCACAGATCGCAAAGGAGAAACGAAACTGGGACTGTCATGCACTCCGGAAGACTGCAGCAGCGCACATAATAGCAAAGGGAATAGGTTCGACAAGACTTGCACCGGTAGGTAAGTACCCGACAGATGCCACCCTGTGCTTCCAGGCGCCGCAAAGCCTGGCACAAGACTCATGCAGCGACAGCGGCAAGCCACTAGGTACAGGCATCCTGCCACCTGGCCTCATTCACTTGCTTGAAAGGGGAAGCTGCGGCGTGCGCCGGATCCAGCAAAATATCAGCCAAATGAACCAGCACTGTCCGCACAGCTTGAACACGACTGGCTGTCTCTGTTCTGTGGTAATTGCGGCCAATCTCTTCACATGTGGCAAGGGCATTTTCTCCTTAGTTCAAGCCACAGATGCCGCAGACCAATGCAAATCTCACAGGTAGAGACGGGGATCGGTTCGCATGCAATGTGCGATGCGCTGCCACGGCAATGTCGTCCTCATCTGGACGCGGTGCAGCCTCGCCGGGGCCATGAGACTCGACATCACTGTCACCTGCATCTTCCATCTCAGCGCCCTCTGGCTGAACATCATGATTGTGTGGAGGGCGAGGCAGCTCAAGCATGTCGTCACAAATCGGACCATACAACGCAGCGACTGGATCTGAGTCAGGCGGGCCGACTGCGTCCACCTGTGGCTGTGGCTCTGGTGCATGCGCAGCTGCATCAGCATGTTGCACCGCAGCCCCATCAGCTTCTGCAACGTTGCCCGGCTCGTCCTGATCACATCGTCTCCGTCTTGCGCGGCGCTTGGGCTCCAGCAACTCGAGAGCTACACGTGGATCATCAGCAACAGCACCTGCCACAGGCGTTGCTTACGCTGCTTGATTAACAACAAGGCAACCCAGGCAGTGGATACAAGGCTGTCTGCACGCGGCCTGTGAAGAAACTTCGGAGACTCTTGTAGAAGTCCGCCTTTTGCCCAGGAGCGATGTACTGGACGGGCGCACCCTGGCCGGCAAGCTAAAGCTAGCTGTTAACTATACTGGCTCGCTGCACGCACAAGTCTTCCCTACATACTCGCATGAATTCAAATGTATCGTGCTGTTACTGTCCTCGGGGCGGTTGAGAAACGAAGTCAGTATGGCGTCGTAATAAGCTCTCGATTGCGAATGCCGAAAATTGTATGCATCATCAAAGGTGCACACAGCATCACGGTGCCGGTGTAGAAGCTGAAAGTATTCGAGCGCCTGAGCCCCATTAAAGACCTTGTGCCGCATGGAAGGTCTCAGTTTGTCAGTGGAGGCTCGCCACCCGCAACCCTCAAGCGCTTTGCTAAGCGAGAATCTGGAAGCACATTCACCGCGCAGCACAGGGCGGCTAACCACCGTTTGAACCGATATAAACGACTCAGCCACGTGTCCCTGCTCGGACAGCATGCCACTCTGCTGCATCCACTCAGCAGCGGCGAGCGCATGATCATCACTGCCTTCAGTCGCGCACACCACTGTGCCTTTTGATATTGCCGCTTGGGCAAGATCTCGAACAGACTGCCTCTGGCGGGGGTCAACAGGCAACACATCTCCACTCTCGCTATTAATCGGACAGGTGGCAG
Organism: Symbiodinium necroappetens; assembly: GCA_905231915.1. Classification (NCBI taxonomy): domain Eukaryota; class Dinophyceae; order Suessiales; family Symbiodiniaceae; genus Symbiodinium; species Symbiodinium necroappetens. The sequence continues at coordinate 5,054 of CAJNJA010017608.1, forward strand.
CGTGTCCGAGTCAGGGATGTAATCAATATCTTCGAGCATACCAAGGAAGAAGGACTCGCAGAAAACTGGCGCCGACACAACCTTGGATCTGTGTAGGTGGATGACATTTAAACATTAATATCTCTGTCTCGGACAGGCAGCCAGTCAGTCAATCAGCCAACCAGCCCCGGGAAGCTAGGATCCGATGGTATCCTCCATAAAAATCGCGCATGAGTCCATGAACCCCATCTTGGGGTTTGCGCCGTTTCAAAAATGACTGTCATGCCAAGCTTCGTTCTCGTAGACGCGCAAGTCGTGCAGGTGGCACGACGGCTTGAAAATGGCTGCATACGCCATGGGAATGACCTGGTGCGATTGCACCGCCAAATTTTCCGGCGGCGTGTCCCCGACCAAGGGTTCATTAAAGACCTCCACAGCCACGCAGTGCTTCCAGTCCTTGTCATATATTGAGTTGGTGGGGCTTGATGTTTCAACGCCACCTTCTGCATGGCTTTGCAATTAAACCAAACAAGTTCTGAAGTTTGCAGACTGCGACTAAGAAACGTCTGTAGAAATATGACTCGCGCGCTGCAGAGTCATGTTGCTGCCGGCATTAGTGTGAACGACCCTAAATATCGACCACTTCCCTTCTTCAAGACAACCCTTCAGCCCGCAAACCTTGTGGCGTTCCAGCGCAGCACGCACGTGTTCCCGCATGAGGCTGGAAGGCTCGTTGTCGGCGTCCGGTGCAGCATCGCCCGACAAACACAGGCGGGCCAAAGTGTCAGAGAAGTTTTGTTGCCCAAGTCGTATCTCCGACAAAGGATCATGAATGGCCTGCGCACTCGACTGCGCCAGCTGCTGCAGCAGCTCGGTTTTTGACCTCCAAGTGCCCTGCCAAAGTTCGCCGATGTTGGCCAAGCATTCCTCCAGATGCTGCTGGAACAAAGGGGACGAAAGATCCTTGTTTTGCCTGCGCCTGGCTGTCGCTGACAAAGTCGCAGGCAACTGTCGCCACCGAAATCCCAAGAAGCGCTTCAGAAGGGAATGCCGGCTTTCGAGCCGTTGCATGACAGAGAGACCAGTGCTGTATGCCATGAGTTCGTGCCACATTGGCGGGTGCATCTCTTGCACTTGCGACGTGGCCCACGCCTCCAAATGGGCACGAAATGGACCGCTTGCGTTGAGGAATCGGAAAGAGATTACCTGCACTCTGCACTCCACACATCCCATGTCTCGGCCTTTATCTCTCTCTCTCTCTCCCTCTTCTCCCTCTCTCTCCCTCTCTCGCTCTCTCGCTCTCCCCCTTTCTCGCTCTTTCGCTCTCTCGCTCTCTCGCTCTCTCGCTCGCCCGCTCTCTCTCTCTCTCTCTCTCTCTCTCTCTCTCTCTCTCTCTTTCTCGCTCTTTTTCTCTCTCTCTTTCTCGCTCTCTCGCTCTCTCTCTCTATCTCTCTCCCCCCCTCTCTCTCTCTCCCCCTCTCTCCATCGTTTCTCTCTCCCATTCTCTTTCATAGCCAACATGGGACCAAGCAATGAAAGAACGCCTGCGACCTAGCTGCGCGAGAGCAGTCCTAATGCCGCAAATTCCACCACACATGTGTGTGCTAGAAGCGACACGTGCGATATCTTATACTATATATGCTTGTACAGACACAGACACATATGGCAAGACAAGAGGCGCCCAGTGCTGCCTTGTTGACTGTAGCATCATGCTGTCGGAGCAATAGCAGTGCCATTTCACGGCATTCCTTCTGGCAAGACAATGCTTCCTCCGAAGAAGAGAAGTACTCCACCCAAGGCCGCATGATGACAAGCAAGGCCCACGGCAACTCTTTCCAATATCCGAATGCTTGCTTCATGCGGAAAGATATGCGCGACACGGCAGTCTTGAAACCATCCATCAGCTCACTTGCTGCGCCAGCATCAGCTGCTTCCAGTTGCCTGAGCGCCTGCTGCACATGCGCGGGGATGCCGATGGCGCTCAGGCGCTGTATCGCCACCTCTGCAAGGCCAGCAGCCAAGGGCACACACATGCGGCCTTCCATTGGGCACGGCACGGTCTTACCACCGCGCTTGCCCGACTGAGCAGTCTTATCCGCGTCATCCACCTCTGATCGCCGCAAGCGGCGGGGATGGCATGGGCAGCTGTGCAAGCTCCAGCTAAATCGTTGTCCCCAATCTGCTAACAGCCTTGCCAACCCAGTCAGTGCCCAGAATTTCAACGCGTCCACATTCTGGACAGCGTCTCCACACAAACCAGCAAGCAACTCCAGTTGCTTTGAGCTCAGCACAGCAGCGTCCTGACCGTCCCCGTCGTCGCGTCCTCCTGATAGCTCTTCCAGTTTCAAGTAAGCCAAGCATTGTTGTCTTGGGGCGATCCAGGACAATGTTTCGAAAAGATATTGCCATCGGTGTTCGACGAAGGATGGGCAGACGGTCTTGAAAAGACTCGCCATCTGCTTCTTGTGCTCCTGCCGAACATTAGATCACGATAGTGCCGAAAACAAACCGATAAGCTTAAGCTCACTAAGCTGCGGCCGCACAGAAGAGACGCAAGTTTAACCACCCGTCGCCTTGGGCACGGCATCGTTCTGCAGAATGCAGATGTCCCGGAACCTATCGAGTTTATGAAAGGTCCCAAATGCCTTGGCCACGGCGGAGACAGTCTCCTTGAACGTCTCCCAGGCTGCAAATGAAGCGTTGAGCTCACACATCACCTTGGGGCCGCGGACCTACCCCAGAGCAAAGCCAAGCACAGTAGTTACTCAGTACTTGTATCGGTGAGACATGAATCTAGAAGACTAGACGGACTAGACACTCCCTACACCCGACATTCCCAAACTCATCATCGATCCAGCCGTTCTTACAAGGACAGACACGTGGTGCAGGGCGTGGTCTCCATCTGCAAGAGGCAGTGCCCGTGGAAACAGGCGGCAAAGTTCGGCCTCCTGCAACCCACGTGGATCTGCTGCTGGCACCACGGCGAAAGGAGAGTGAAAATGTGCTGCTTCTGCTGAATCCAAAAAGGGTGCTGCCGAGAGCTTCCATATGCCGCTTTCAGCTCCGTAATCAAACAAAAGCGCAACTGTCCGGCGAAGCGTCTCCTGAAGGCTCTCACTTTCCAAGGAAAGGCTTTTCATGAGCAGCAGGGCTTTGTGGCTGGCCGACGCAGCCTTGGCACCCACTATGGCCAGAGGAAGCAGCCGGGTGCTGATCTCGACTTCCGTGATCTGCGGGTCGGACAGGCGCTGTGCGTCGCGCTGCGGGATCACGCACCTGTCCAACTCGCAGACCAGGAAGTCGCGCCCCCCTTGCGGAGAGGCATCTGCTCGGACGTGGACAAACCAATCAGTGTCCACCGACAGCAGATGTCTCCGGCAAAAAATCATGCAAGCATAATCCAGCTCAAGCCTCCACCGATTCAGGGCCCAGCGTGATGGGGCCGGCAGAGGCTGCTGCAGAAGATGCGCCGAAAGCGTGGGAGACAAGGACATCTTCAGTGCCCTTGGCATCACCGTCTTGACAATGCTGACGTTGCTCTAAACAGAAACAGCGTTTCCAGTTTCAAGCCCTGACTACCCACACAAACCCAACTTACCCCCTGCCTAGGCTACCTTCCTAAAAGAATCTGTTCCCGCAAACCGGACCAAGGTCAGGTTGCGATCGCACAGCTTCGGCCAGCTCGGCTGGATCTTTCCTCCGCAGCAGATTCAAAAAAATTCAACATAGAACTCTCTCGACAACTTATGCACGGGACAACGGTGTGACACATCTGGCATGACACCGTATTAGCGAAAAAATAAGTCGTCCGTCGTCAAAGCCGCCAAGTCTCACATGGTCGGCAAGCAGGACGCTATGAAGCATGAAGTCTGCACGATAGGCAAGTCCTCCTCCCTTGGCTCGTGACACCTTCGCATTTGGCACAGTGAGCTCCTGCCCGAGCACGGCGCACCGGTTGCGAACCAATTCCACGTTGCCGGTCTCGGCTGCTTGGACGATCTGCTGCAGTAGTTTCTCCACTCGCGTCGGTGTTGTTCCAGAGATCGGGGTCTCCCTGTCACCACTGCTGCCGGCGATTGAAGCAAGTTGTCGGTCCTGCGCCGCCTGTGGCTGCGACTGCCCAAGCTGCACAGGTGTCAGCTGGTTAGGCAAAGCATCTAGCGCCTCAGGAAACTGCACTGCCCCAATACCTGGCAACGACTTCCCATCCAACACATGTCTGAAATGTGAAGGTGATGACTGTCGCGGCACCGGAAATTGCTCCAAGAAAGTACCCCACGCGATGGTTTGGCGTGAGAGAGCACAGTGAAAGCTCGGCTGCATGTCGAAGAGCAAGCGAACGTCGGCATGCTCCAATGCACTCAAGTGACGCACCTTCCTCAAGTCGCTGTGCGCGGCCGGCTTCGTTGAGAGAAGCTCCGGCTGCAACCCCCCAGCGAACTGAACGCCATTTGCCACATCGATTACCAACAGTCTGTCCTTTGGTTCGCATTTGCAAACACTCCAAAGCAAACACTCTAAGGTTGTTGAGGCTGGGAGGATTGGTCTTTGATGCGCATAGGGGCCTAACAGGCCCAGCACTGAAAGCTGTCAGGCTTCCTTACCAACAGCACATCGAAGTACGCAAAATAACACTGGCGAGTAACATAGACATGCCGCCCGTCTTCTACAAAGCGAGGATACAGGCACCAAAGCAAGCCGCTGGAAGGCAGAGCGAACGGTTGCTTCGAATGCGACGTTCGCTGCCGCTGTGTTTCTGCATCGGCCATGCACAAACTTTCGGCATGCTTGCGATGGCACAGCAATGGCGGCGCAGGCTCAGATTTGGATTCGATGTTTGATACACAGCTCTGAAAACTATAGGGTTTAAGGTTTAGGTTTAGGGTGTAGGGGCCATATAAAGACATATCACTAATCGTGACACACCCTGTCATCATCATTGTTTGGTACACAGCTCTGAAAACTATAGGGTTTAAGGTTTAGGGTGTAGGGGCCATATAAAGACATATCACTAATCGTGACACACTCTGTCATCATCATACACACGGCACGCACAGCATATATGAATGTGTATTCATGTCAAAGGCATTGGACACGCATGTGGCATGCACCATGTTCAGCTACCGCAACTCACGTCTTCGCGGCCTCAAGCTGCGGATCCGGGTTATCCGAGCGTGCCTCGGGATAACTGTACGTTCCTTGGAAATACAATTGCAGCAACGAAGGTGGCCAGTGGCCTGCCCTCCCCCGACACATGATTTTGCGCAGGCTTGATTTCAGGTTCCGGCCCCGAACACATCCCTAAAACCAAACTGCACCCAAAATCTGCTTAACAGGGCGCGCGCACTCCTATACCACAGAGCAGTACGCACGACAGTATTTCGTGTCGCAGTCAGGCGGCGACATGCCATCCGAGGTCGAACATCTGACAGCGACATTCTCACTGTCATCCTACAGCCAAGGAAGCACTTGTTTCCCCGTGCCCAATGAGGCAAATATCGACACAACATACATCTTGGAAGGCCATTGCGAAGTCGAAGGACAATTTCTGTCCTAGTTTCTCTGTACATGTAGAAGCCACGCCAAGGCGAAGTCCAAGGCGAAGTCGAAGGCCAGTACTCCAGATGTCGGCGCCATGCCATTGAAACAGCATCGTCGTTGCCTGACGGTCCCCAACTCCATGTCTGGTACACCCGCCAGCCAGCCAGCCAGCCAGCCAGCCAGCCAGCCAGCCAGCCAGCCAGCCAGCCAGCCAGCCAGCCAGCCAGCCAGCCGCCAGCCAGCCAGCCAGCCAGCCAGCCAGCCAGCCAGCCAGCCAGCCAGGAAGTTGTCCTTGTCGGCTCAAACGGAGGAAGAAGCCTTGAAGAC
>CAJNJA010017609.1:0-36125 GCA_905231915.1 Symbiodinium necroappetens
CCTTACTTCTAACCCTACTTACTAAGTCCAATGATCCGGCAAGTAGGGTAAGGGATGTTATGGTTTGCTTTGGGGGATTGGCTTAGGAATTTCTAGGAATTAGGGCTTAGGGTTGAGGGTGAAATCAGTATGATACGATTAAATACTGCACGAGGTCTATCATCTGGTCTCTTATTAAGTTCTCGGATTGAGGTTCTAAGCTGTCTTTCCCTAAGGATCAAAATAGCCCAAAGCCCTATATAGTACTGTCTTTAGGCCCAACACCTTAGAATATGAGTCCTTAGAGCATTAGAGTAGTCCCTATTAGCCCGAAACCCTAAACCCTAAAACCATGAACCCTAGAACCCTAAAGCCTTATACCCTAAAACCCTAAACCCTGAAACCCTAAAGCCCCAAAGCCCTAAACCCTAAAACCCTAAAAAACCTTAGAACCCTAAACCCTAAAGCCTTAAAGCCATAAAACCCTAAAGCCCTGAAGCCCTAAGCCTTAAAACCCTAAAACCCTAAAGCCCTAAAACCCTAAAACCCTAAAGCCCTAAACCCTAAACCCTAATACCCTGAAGTCTTAAAGCCCTAAAGCCCTAAACCCTAAAGCCCCAAAACCCTAAAGCCCTAAACCCTAAAGCCCTACCCCTAAAGCCCCAAAACCCTAAAGCCCTAAAGCCCCAAAGCCCTGCATGAGTCCGTGTTTTGGAGCTGTAGGGTTTCCTAAGTCAGGCGGCTTGGCGTTCAGAGTTTTGTTGTGGGTTTGTCATGGCTGGGGGCCTGCTGCAACAGGTTGGAGCAGGGACCCTATAGGGTTTCGGCTTTAGGGTTTAGGGTTTTGGGGTTTGGGGTTTAGGGTTTAGGTTGTAGGGTGTAGGGTGTTGGGTTTAGGCAGGCGCACGAATATACCTGGTCACATGTGAGAACTGTAAACTCCAACGGCTGGCGTACCTAATCAGGGTGTCTTTCCTAGCTGCGCTTTTCGTTGAGGGCACGTGATGTTGAGATTGCTCTCGTTTAGGGTTTAGGATTTATGATTTGGGGCTGTGAGCTTGTGGAGAGCCAGGTGGATATTTTATGCTTACTAGTAGAGCAGGTGACCTTTAATCTCTTCGGGGTATTACAATCCCTATAGAATTCCAAAGGTTCACCTTTAGGATACTGGACAAGTAAGTTTGAAGAGGCCAGGAGCCGACACATTGTTCCTGCCTCTTCGTCTTTGTGGTATCCTTTTTCGTTCGGGTGGGCAGTGAGGACCTGCTGGAGATTCCATCGCAGAATGGTGCATTATTGAATTTGCATTCTAACCCACAGGGTCCTAAGTACCTCTATGGGGGTACCCAAAGACTGTGGTACTTCATCCGATTAAGTTAACCCTACTTTCGACGATACGGTTACTTGAGACCCTTAGGGTACTTGAGACCCTTAGGGTACGTGCAGCATCATGGGATTCTGTATTTCGGATGTACAAGCCTCTCTCTTTCCTAAGTTTTTGTTGCACGCATGCTTTTCTCCTGTCCTACTCTGAAACCCTAAACCCAAACCCCTAACCCTAAACCCTAAACTGCCCTAAACCATTCATGTCGTCGTTCTCCATCCAGAGCTCTGGAAGCTTTCAGCTCGAATCTTTAAGCTGCCCAAACGGTCCTCGGTACCTATCCTAAGGGTCCAAGTACTCCGCATTATAGGACTTTGGGTCCATTTCGGGCATTAAAAGCCATACAGAAGGACTACTTGGACCCTTAGGGATATCTAGTAGCATGTAGGGTTCCGGCCATAGGAATTGCTCTTATGAGTTGGGCAAATATCCCCCCTAAACCCTAAGTATCCTAAACACTTAAACCCGAAACCCTTAGTACCCTAAACCCTAAATCCTAAACCCTTTGTACCCTAAACCCTAAACCTTTGGTACCCTAAACCCTAAACCTCAAACCCTTAGTACCAGGCGTCGGGCTCAGTGTGCAGTGTAGTTTCTCTTAGGAGTCCACTGTTCGCTGCCCGACCCCAGTGCGTTCTACGAACCACGTCGGTGCAAGGGCTTCGCGCTGCACCATTCAGTTCCGCTGTACCAGGTTGGAGGCGGTTACTGACCATCCCCTCTTTGAGGCTGGATCCTTCTTTTTTGGCGTAGGAGCCTCGCGCTGCGCCGTTTCTGGGCCACTGTACCTGCTGGAGGTGGCTTCTGATTTGTCCCCTCTTTGGAGGCTGGACGATTGGCACTCAGCTGGCTCGCTTTGTGTCTTTCATATTCTTTTATGGGACGTGGGCGTCCCTTTTTGACTGGCGTCTTTTTCCTCTACAACCTCTTCATCGTTGACAACGCCCAGATTTGTGCAAACCAGGTACCGCCCCCCGACAGAACCCGCGTGGCATCGGCGGGAGCGGAAGAGGCGAACGCAGGGAAGAACTGTGCTACGCCTGTGGACATCTGGAGGACCCGCCAGCTTCGAGCAAGTGCAAGCGGCTCTCCGCGCACTTGGACGACACCGCTCCAACAGTGGTCTGGTGAGCCGAGCCAGAGAAAGACTTCGCTTGGCCATGACTCCGTGGAGATGCGTTTGCGGTACCACCAACAAGGCCACCGCATGTTATTGTTCTTCCTGTGGCAGTCACTGGAATCAGGGCAGCTACAGGCGAGTACCTCAGCAGCCTGCCCCTGTCCAGCGGGAGTGGGCCGGACAGCAAGGTTGGGCCCCAGTATCAAGCTCTCCAAGGCGCAAGGGCGATGGTGGGCCCAAGGGTGGCAAAGGACAAGGAAAGCCTGTGCAAGCCAAAGGACAACAGGCACAGGAGACGAGCTTGAGTGGTGGAACTGCAGCCCTGTCACAGCAGTTGCTGCAGGCTCTGCCCGCGGTCCCACAAGCAGCGGCCCCTACAGTGCCAGTGCCTTCGACGACTGGCGAGGGAGCCGACAAGCTGCCCCCTGCCATGATGGAATTGGTGGCAGCCCTCGCCCAGCAAAAGGAAGCCTTGCCGCCGCAAGTACAAGCTCTGCTGGAGGGACACATGGCGACAGATCACAAGAATGCTGCGAAGTCGCTGCATCGTCTGGTTTCTCAACAAAGCCAGGCCAGACTGGAGCTCAGCAATATTCGCCGAGCCAGGGCGCAGTATTACTGCGGAGTGGAACTCCTATTTGGCCGGCCTATCCGACCTGCTTGCCAAGCAGGTGGAGATCAAAAACAAGAGCATGAAAGAGTTTGCCGAAGCGGAGGAAAAGTGGGTGACACAGTTGTCCACTGCTACGCGCTCCATCCAGCAAGCCTCTGGCAACGCGCAGGCGTCGGAAGTTACGGACCTCACCATAGACGAGGACGCGGTCGAGGCCATGGAAGCGGAGGTTGTCAGGGATGCGGAAAGAGAGTCTGCCAGGTCCATGGCCGTGGAAAGGGCTACGGACAAGGAGCAGGCCTTGGTGGAAGCGCTCAATTTGGCACAGCAGGCAGCTGCAGTGCAAGCAGAGCAGTACAGGGAACGTACACCTCGCCGATCTCGGCCCTCTGCAGAAGAAGATGCCAAGACAAAAGGGGAGACGGCGGAACCGCCCCCTCGCAAGGCCCAGTAGCTTGCCTCTGTGAGGCTGCTGGGCCAGCATATGCCCGCAGGGTGTCACACACCATTGTGGATGACCGGAGCTTTACTGGTGAGTTCTGGGCCCCCTTTTTGGGATTGTGCACTCAGGCAGAGGTCGCTTTGCAAGACTATCTGCGTGAAGGTGATGTTAACCCTTTCGAGGGTGCCGACAAACGCTTGGAGACTGGCAGCACCTTGTGGGAAGGTGCTTCTCAGGCGAGCTCAGAGGTCATACCTGATTTGGGTTCTCTGACGTTCCGGTGTTCCGGCGACCCACATGGCACGGCAGGGGCCGATGCCACTGAAGAAGTCAGAGTTCTCGAAGAAGGCTTGACTTCTAGTTCCCTGAAGGATGGTGACGGCTGTGACCACCCCTTCTCTGAGGCAATTAGTTTCGGCCGTAGTCTTTTCCCCGCCCATAAGACCGGCGGCTCTGTGCATAGTTTCCTGCCCCGGTCTAACCTTCACCTCTGCAAGCATCCGGTTCCTCTTCGTGTTTGCTTTGCGGAGGACACCAATTTGCCTAGTGCATCATGGGCTCGGGACCTCTCACGCCTATGTGCCACTTCTCGGTTTGCAATTCCTCTTCATGCTGAGGACGATGTGTTGTGCGCCCAGGCACCGGTGTCACTTACACCGACAGGTCCTGTTTGCCTTGACCGTGCTGAGTACCTCCCCCCGGATCCCTGGCGGCATGATGTTACACGTTGCCCCTCGTCGCAGCAGGTGTGTGAGGGCCCTGCATCCTGTCCATCTCCTCCCGGGTGCTGTCACTGCAAGCATGGTTGTCTGCCCGCATGTTGTGACCTCGCTGGTTCTAAGGCAGGTTCCTGTCGAGCCTTGGCCAGACCTTGCCATCCTGGGTATAATGCCGCTATGCCCGGCTCCTTGGTTGACTGGCCGGCTCTTCCCACCGGCAAGACGGCCACTGCCGTTCGTTGGCCGTCGGACATCTCCTACATGAGGGCGGCAGCAGTGCGGTTTCTTCCCTCTGACTTCGAGCACACACAGCTGACGTGGCCCATGTCAAGCTTGCCGCTCGCTCTTCAGGCAGTCAGTGAAGAGAACGGAGCACGCCGTTTTACGGTTTTCGAAACAGGCAGCAGGCCGAGGCTGCTACCATGTGGTCAGGACTGGTCGCTCAATGATATCGTGGCCGCGGCCGTGGCCAATGCTTTTGAGCCCGTGCGCACTGTACAGTTCATCAGTCATCCTATTGATGGGTTGCCGCGGCCAGACCTACTTGAGGGCTGAGCCACATGCCTTAGCGGTCCCGCTCGATTTCAGGCGCACTCACGGCTGGATTATTACAGTCAATCTTATGCCTGCCGGCTCTCTTGCTGAACTGCCGGAGCTTGGACCTGCTGGAACTCCGCGGCCTCACGATCTGACTGAATATGGGCCCTTGCTTGCGTTCATGGATTCCAGGGGGCACCGCCACAATGCTATCACGGCCCCGTTGGACCGTTATGAATGGTTAGTGCCGGTTTTTGGTTTGCCGGGGGCTCTTCTTGGGGATCGCCTTGACGAGGAGCACACCACCAGCACTACCACAGAGATGCAAGGACCATACAGGCGTAATCGCAGTCCATCGCCGGCAGCCTCGTCCTCCAGCATGCCACCGACTCTGCTTACGGGACAACAGCTTGATGGGCAAACTGATGCTTGTATTGAGGGGGCTGCTCAAACTCAAACTCAAACCTTTAGGGGACCAGTGGGGGCGATCATGCATGGCTCTTATCTCGAGCCCCGGTCTTTGCTCCGACCCAGGCCTGCTTGCCCGTGCAGGCCGTCGGCCGGCAAGCAACAGCAAGTCCCCACTTTGCACGTGGAGCCACCGTGGGCAGCCACCTGTCTGCAACAGGCTGCCCCACTGCACACGCAGGATTGGACAGGCTTCCATCCAGCCACAGCGGTTCATGCAGGCCCATCCCTGGCGCACTATACCCTTTTCGATGTTGTTGGGCATGTCCGCATTCGACGAGCAGCCACTGATTGGACTCTCGCTGACATTTTTGCGGACGTGTTGACCGTGCTGCCTGACACTACGGCCATCCGGATTATGGTCGATCTAATGGCAGGCCTTCCAGTGTTGCAGGTTGTTGCCCGGCCTCGCAGCGCAGAGGCGCAAGAAAGCCCTGTCCCCGTTGACCTCCGGCCTTCCGGTGGGGTGATTTGTACGCTGCTTTTGCAGGCGGGCACGTCTAGGCACTACACTTTGGTCGATATTGCGCACCGATGTCGGTTTCAACCCGACTCTGTGGTTACAGCTCGGGGGGCTCGCTTTGAGCGGCTGCCGGACCCTGCATCCCTCGTCGAGCATCTGCAATCTCGAGGTTCTGAGGTTAGCATGCCCAGCGTGCAGGCCAGCTCTACCACGGCGACGACGACTGCTATGATGTCGTGGGCGGGGGGATCCCCCCTGCCGCTACAACATCAGTTGACTGTCCTGACCCGACACGGTCCAGTGCACGGTCCCCTGCTCCACGGCTGTCAGGACCTGCCATCGCAGCTGACACCACTCATGACGCATATATTGGCCCAAGACCATGCACCACAACGTAGTGCCATCATGCTGGCAAGGGTCATGCCGGTTGTCCATGACGGGGTGTATAGCATCCTGGTCGTCTGGGCGCAAAGACACTCGCACCAGGTTAGTGTTGTGGTGGACAGACGACTTGTCGGCGGGGAGCTTGCCCTGGTGGAAACTCAGCTTGGAACCATGCCCACACAGGTCCTCAGCACCGACGACAGGCGATTTGGGTACCACATTTCCATCAATGGTGTCGCGCTTCCGATATGGCGGCGGAGCCTGCGACAGGGCGATGTGGTGCAACTCCTTCCTCGCCGGATCAGCCCCCCGGTGTGGTCTGCCGGTTCCGTCCTCGATTTTTATCCAGAGGCCAGGGGAATCACTGTCCCCATGGAGCTGTTGGACATTGAGCAACCGCCGGAAGACCTGTGCTCCGAGGCCCTGGATGCGCACAACATTGCGAGTATACAGGGCCAGCTTGAGTACTTTCTAGCTGGACGCCTCAATGCTATGGGCCGGCCGGGCCGCAACATGCAACATGTGCTTGTTCAGGGGCCAACACACGGAGATCTCCTGCTGCACCTTGACTTGCCTATGTCGCCTTCGGTTGCCCAGCTCGAGGATTTTCTGCTCGGTTGTGACTTCTGGGATCGCAGCCTCATCCTTCATGATACCAAGCATGTGTTGGGGCCGGTGGCCTTTTTTGCCACCTCTCAGGCCAATGTCAGGGCCCTGACTGCTTTGGTCCCGTCAACTACGGTTGATAACCTTATTGTTGTTCAGCTTGACCCTGACCAACCGACCTTGACAGGCCATGTCTTTTGGCGGCCGCACCTTCGTCCCGCGCCGCTTCGAACCTTGACTCAGGGTATGTTTATACACCTCCGACACATTGACTTGCCTGTCAGCGAGGGCCTACAGCTGTTGCAAGTCCGCGCAACCTTGCGCAAAAGCAACGAGGGCGACGTTGCAGAGTTTCAATCTGCTCCGGTGCGTGACCATACCGAGCCTGGTCCAGAAGTGCTGGTTCCTTCTGACAGCCCCTTTGTCGGTACCGGGTGTTCACCAAAGGTTGTTATTCCTACCCCAGGGGGACGCCGAACTATCGCTGCTCTGGCAGCTCCGGGGGTCAAGTCTGTGACTATACCAAGGTCGGGCGGCAACACCCTGACTTTTCAGGGACCCGATCCTTGTCAGGAAGCACAGCCTTGGTCCGATCACAGGGCTGCTCCTGTGGTACTTGAGTTGGCACGAGCGATCCCTGAAGTCTCTCCTGAAGGTCACGAGGAACTTAGGCGTTGTGTTCGGGCCCTTGACTGTCCCTGGCCCTCCTTTTGGTCGACTGGATGGGGACGCATCCCCGCCTTGCGTGCGGACACCAGACAGTGGCTAGAGCAGCATCGTGGATGTTGGCGTCCAGGGCAAAGGGTTCATGTCTTTGTTGATGGCTCTTTGCTGAAGCTTTCTGACGGCGACACCTGTGGGTGGGGTCTTGTCCTGGCCTTTGAAGATGGTCTCACAGGCCAGTGGACCGTCGGGGGTTTTGCCGGAGGCCCTCTCCGAGCTTTCGTTGATAGGTCCGTTGGTGCTTCTCAGACATCCTTCGATGCGGAAATCGCTTCCTGCTTGGTTGCCTTGCTTTGGTGTTTCGGGCTGCCACGCGAAGTCGAGGTTACCCTTTGGCATGATTGCCAAAGTGCCGGAGACATTTTAGGTGGTCACTGCTCCTCGCAGGGGGCTGCCTCCTTTGTGAGTCTTGCGACTAGGCTCCGGTCTATTGCACTTTTGGCTATGCAGGCAGGCGTGACGGTGCGACCACATTGGATCCCCAGCCACTCAGGTATCTTTTTCAATGAAATCGTCGATTTGGTTGCTAAAGCCGGCGCTGGGGGGCTCCTGTCCGATCACTTGCTGCCTACTGCCGCTTGGACTTTGCTTCGATCCCCACTTCTACCCTGGGCCTGGCTGGTGGCCTATCACGGCGTTGCTTTTCCTGACTTTGGCCAACTTGCTTCTGGACGGTATGAGCCCTCGGACCCTGTCCCCGAAGCCCTTGTGCCTCGGACTTCCCCCCCGGCCGTTGCGCCTGTGAATGCGCAGCTTGAGCTTCGTTTAGTGACCTGTAATGTGCAGACTTTCAGGGACAAACGACAGCTGGTCCTACAGCAGCTCAAGGACAGAAAGGTTACTGTTGCCGGTGTGCAGGAGACCCGAGTTCCTTTCGATACACGCTGCAACGGTGCGGATTTCTTTGAGTTTGCGTCGGCAGCCATCAGCGGCGAAGGCGGTACTGCCCTCTTTTTTGCCAGGCACTGTCCCTATGGCTGGAGCAAAGGTAAGCCGCTTTTTTTCGATGCCAGTCATTTCCAATGCGTTCATGCTGATGCACAAATCATTGCTGTCAAGGTGCATGCGCCGCGTCTGAAAGTCCTCTGCATCAGCGCGCATGCGCCACATTCTGGTCAACCTGTCAGTGACGTCCAGAAATGGTGGGATGCTCTTAGTAATGCCCCCTGGCTCCGTGGACAGCCAGGCAAGATTGTCGCCTTCCTTGATGCCAATGCCCAGGTCGGAACCGTCACCTCGGATGCCATCGGCGGGCATGCAGCGGATAGTGAAACCACGGCCGGTGCTTACATGCGCGATTGGGCAGATCGCTTCGAGGTACGCTTCCCGGCCACCTTCGGCAATGCTAAAGGGGTGTGCGATACTGGAGCTCATGAGCCTACTTGGTTCTCTCCTAGTGGGGTCGGCTATAGGATCGATTTTGTTGGGGTGCCGCTGCTTTGGCGTGCCAGCCCTTGTGTGCCCCAGACCCTTGAAGAGTTTGAGCTCCTCAACCGGGACCATATCCCCGCACAACTCGACGTTTCCTTGAGGGTTGCGGGACGGCCCGTTTCCGAGTGTGGCTCGCAGCCTCTACCAAGAGATCCTGAACAGTGGCCTGCTGCCTCGCTGAATTTGCTTCGTGAGCGACTGGAAGCCGTTCCTTCTGTGCCCTGGCATCTCAATGTTCACCAGCACGTTGATTTTCTTGTCCGGACATTGAAGGATATCGGAGCTCAGTGTAAGCCTTTGCCACGACGACGCTGTCGCAGCTTTATATCTGAGCCAACCCGGGCCCTGTTGGAGATTAGCAAGCTGTGTAGGCGGGCTATCAGGCAGCTCAGGTCGTTGCACGAAGCCCTCACCTGCCGCAGAACACAGGGGCGGCGCGAGGTCTCTTCCGAAGGATGGACACTAGAAGATGTCAGTTTACTGAGACAATGGGCGGCTGAACGCTTACAGAGTGTTCAACGTGCGCTCCGGCAAGCTGTGGCTGCCGACAAAGGGGCCTACGTCCGCCAGGCGCAGGCTCGCTTGCAGGACGCACACGACCCCTTCAATGCAAAGGCCTTTTTCACTGCGCTCAGGGCCCTAAGCCCGCCTGGCAAGCGGGTCCTAAAGCCCTTTTCCAAGCTGCTCGTTGACCCCCAGGCCCCGGATGATTCAGCACAGCGTCTCCGTGAGCACCAAAAGCACTTTGCTGATTTGGAGGCCGGGGTAGTTGTTAGTCGAGCTGAGCTGGTTGAGTGCCAGCGCCCCACTCCCTCGCCCTCTGTGGGGTTCTCCCTCTGCCATTTGCCTGCGTGGCCGGAAGTTGAAAAGGCCTTCAGGCAAGGGAAAGCTGGAAAAGCCCCAGGCCCTGAAGGCCTCCCAGATTGGGTCTGGAAGCTGATGCCATACAAAGCAGTCGAACTATGGCTCCCTGTCTTTCGAGTTCATGTCCGCCTGTGCGAGCCTATTCAATTTAAGCGTACTACGCTTTGCACGCTCTTTAAAGGCAAGGGCTCCCCGGCTCAGATCTCGAATCACCGGGCGATTGCTCTCCTGGCGGGCCCAGGCAAGATCCTTAGGAAGCAGCTTCGCCCGGCGATCCTTCGGAGACTGCCAGACAACCCTTTCCATCAAGGGGGCATCCCGCGCTCCCTTCTCCAGGGAGCCCACCAGACTGTGCGGACTCATGCATCCTGTGCCGCTGCCCTGAATGCCTCCTGCAGTGCCCTTTTTTTGGACGTCTCATCAGCATATTACCGTGTGCTCCGCCAAGCCTTTGAGGGGGATCTCCAAGATGATTTGCAAGTTTGCCAGATCCTCGCTCAACTTGGTGTCGAACCGGCCTCATTGCATATTGTTTGCGCGTGGTTGTCTGAAACAAACCTCATGGAGGAGGCGGACCCCCACGAGCAGGCCATCCTCCGAGAGTTCCTGTCCGGATCCTTTTTCACTCTCAAACAAGGGGGGGATCTTGTACACACACGTGCAGGGACACGACCGGGTGACTCGATTGCAGATGCACTTTTCTCCCTGCTGCAAGCCGACTTTATCTCTAGCGTGCGCTCCTGCCTGCTGGAGGAGGCTCTACTGACTGACCCTGTTACTGCAGCTGCGTTTGGTGGGCCCAAACTTGTGTCCCCGATATGGGCCGATGACACAGCTATCTTGTTGGCCCATAAGACTGCGGAGGGCCTGTTGGAGAAAACACAGAAGGTGCTGTCGGTTGTACATGCGGAGTTCACTCGGAGGTGCATGCTGCCCAATTACGCTCGGGGGAAATCTGAGGTTCTCCTCTTCCCTCGGGGCAAAGGTGCGCCGGCCATCAGGCAGCTGGTGCATATCAAGCAGGGTGGCCTTATTCACTTTCATGCTGGGGGTAAGGCCCTCTCCGTTTTTTGCACCCGCCGATATGTGCACTTGGGCGGCTTTGTGTGCGATCGCCCCGGTCATATGTTGGACATCTGCCAGCACGTTGCCCAGGCCAAAAAGCAAATTCGCCCTCTGCGTCGCCCAGTGTTGCGGGACCCCGCCCTCCCGTTGGCCACGCGCCGGATGGTACTGCAGACCCTGGCCTTCTCGGCTCTCTCCTCCACGGCGGCTACGTGGGGAGCTCTGACGAAAGCTGAGACCTCCGCTTGGCGCAAGGGCTACGTTTCCCTGGCCCGGGCCCTTTTCCGAGATGACCGATGGACCGGCGCTCCCACTCTCCCAGGGGAACGTGACGTCTGCAAAGCAGCGGGAATGCCAGCACCTCGAGCTTTCCTGAGTGCGCAGCGCCTCTTGCATTTTCAGCGTGTTTGCCTGACCCAGCCTGCCTTAGTCGACATGCTTCTTGCGGAGGCGAAGGCTTCGCAGGAGTCTTGGCTGGCCCTACTTCAGCAGGACCTGACGTGGCTGGCAGGTGTTGTTCCTTTACCTGACGAGGCTGCTCGGGATTTCCCAGAGAATCTGGCGGACTGGGCTGTCCATTCCCAGACCTCCTTCAAGACTGCGGTTAAAAAAGGCTTGGGCTCGGTGCGACATTCCAAGCATGAGTCCGAATGGTCAGAGGCCAAGCCCGAAGGGCCCCTCCTTTCCGGAGGTCTCTACTGCTGCACGCGATGCGAGGCGTCCTTCATGTCGCAGCAGCAGCTTGCGGCCCATTTGTATGCCCGCCATGGTGTCTCGTGCCCGGCCAGGCGTTATGCTGGCAACACGCTCTGCCGAGCATGCATGCGACAGTTCTGGTCGCGCGAACGCATCACTAGGCATCTGCAGCACGATTCCCCTGGCTGCTTGAGGATCCTGGAAAGTCATTGCATGGAAGAGGCTTTGACTCCAGGTTGCCCAGATGCTGCTCTCGTTTCGCTGCCGGCAACTCGGGTCGCGGGCCCGCCACTCCCACTTCATGTGATGATCGAGGACTTTGCGTCCCAAGCAGTGGAAGGCGACCGGAGCTTGACTGCATGGCGTCGGTCATGGCGCTCACCAGCGATGGAACGCTGGCTTGAGGCCCTTGACCTGACTGCCGATGCTTGAGCTTAATTGGTTTGAATGCACGTTTTTGTCAAATCTTCATTGTACAGTTTGTTGGCGCAGCGTCTGACGCAGACTCCATTGCCCCGAAAGTCCGAAAGTCCGAAGTCCCTTAGTACCAGGGACCCTTGCTACCCTAACACCGACCGGGATACCGGCGAGGGAATTTCCTTGCCGCCTATGCCCCGGCGTGACGCGTCGAGGGCCGACGTCGCGGCGGTCTAGGTGCTGGGTTAGTTTTGGAGTTGACCATTGTAAGAAAAAGCGGGGTCCTCTTCTCAGCTCGGCCCCGCAGGAGCATCAGCTTCGCACCTTGGAGGAGCTGACAAGCACGGAGCACAACAAGACCGGCGTGCCCTCTGCTCCGAAAAGTGGCGTCGGCACGTCCACCAAATGGAGCAAGCCGGCGCGTCGACGACTGAGCACATCGTCGACGCCAACTTGCAGGCGCTGGCGATCGTTAGCCTCCATCAGCTGGCGGATTTGAAGGAGAGAACGGCGACCGGCCAGGGCCCCATCATGCCGGCGGCCGACATCGCCGCCTATTTCTTTCTCCGATCCTTGCTGGCCGGCCTCCGTGGGAGAGGGTGTCTGAGCGGCTGGCCGGCGAAGTTTGCGGCATCGGATGGAACCCCGAGTCCTACAACGTCTACTCTTCAGCTGAACCCCTCTGTGACCTAACTCCCCAACCCTAAACCCTAAGCCCTCAACCCCTGGACCCCAAACCTGAAGCCTCATGGAGGGTCCCTAAAAAACTTCGATATACTAAGAGCCTACAAAAGAAGAGTAGGTTTGGTAGTTTAAAGTAAGCCCCAGGCCTTAAACTCTAAATCCTAAACCTTGCACCCTAAACCCCTAGTTAAACCTTAAACCCTAAACCCTACACCCCAAAAAACCCTAAACCCTAAACGCATAAACCCATGGCCCTAAACCCTAAACTTAAACCCTACACCCCCAAAAAACCCCAGGCCCTAACGAAGCCCTTGGTGTGATGGTTGCAGGTGGATTCGCAGTGGTCTGAGGTGCTCGAGCCGGTGGCCTCGGGCTCGGCTAAGTTCGCATCTCTTTGGGATACGGTTTAGGGTTGATGGTTTCGGGTTTAGGGTTGAGGGTTTAGGGTTTAGGGTTGAGGGTTTAGGGTTTAGGGTTGAGGGTTTAGGGTTTAGGGTTGATGGTAGAAATCCTGCATTACCTTACGACCCAAAACTATGGGAATTATGGTGTATTCCTTATTCTGGGTAATGCAGGATTTATACCATCAACCGTAGTTCTCTAAATCAGGGTCCCCTTTAAGGGGTAGTTCTCTAAAGTACTCTTTGGGGTTGAGAGTTTAGGGTTCAGGGTTTAGGGTCTAGGGATAGTTCTGTAAATAAGGGTCCCCTTTTTAGGGGTCCTTTTTATAAGGGCGCCGTACTATGTTGGGGACCTCAAGAGGGACCCTAATTTAAAGAACTACCCATCTCTTTTGAAGGTTTAAAGGTTTAGACTTGAGGGGTTACAGGGGTTAAGGTTCAGGAGGAGGGGTTTAGGGTTTAGGGTTTAGGTGTTTAGGGTTTAGGGGTTTAGGGGTAAGGATTTGACGCGTTTGTTAGGATCTAGATAGGGCTTTTTGAGTTCAAGGTTTAGATACCCTAGATCCACCCCGTAGCACCCTTTTGTGCCCTTCCTAAACCCTAGAACTAAAGCCGTAAACCCGAAACCCTAAACTCTAAACCCATGCACCCTAAACCCTGAAACCCTAAACCCTAAAACCCTAAAGCCCTAAACCCTAAAACCCTAGACCCTAAACCCTTATGGCCCCGCTTAGCCCTAAACCCACGTACCTCAAGACCCATGTAGCCCTAAATCCGAAGCCTCTGTGATGGTACCTGCATCCTGGCGCTGCAGCCGGAGAAGACTCGCTGGCGAGGGTTTGAGGGTTTGGTCTTTAAAGGAATCTATGAAAGGGTTTTAGGTTTAGTTCCACATGGTTGATGATATAAACCCTGCATTACCCATGCAGCAGCCTCAGCAGAAGCACAGCAGCCACTTCGCACCGAGCCAAAGAGTGTGATCACATGTGGAGAATGGTAAAGTCGAGAACCAGCAAATGGCCTAATGGGGCCATGCGGGCCCAAGGAAAGTGCGAACTGTTTTGCCAAGTCTGCTATGACAGAGGCGAAGGCTATATACTGTATGATGAGAAAGAAAAGAGGAAGGTAAAGTTTGTTGGATGGGGCGGCCACACTTACCAAAAGTGCTGGGCGTTCCAAAGAATGGATAAAGACAGCGATGAAAGGAAGAAGCATGTGGAGGCAAAGGTGGCAACGGCACAAGGGAGCCCCGGCTGGAGGCCCAAGGTGCAAAGGCGCCGAATCCTGAATGGGGCAATGAGCCACCACAGGTGTGGACAAAACAACTTCCAAGAAGCTTGTGGGCAACGAACGGTGCAGTTCGTCGTTTCGAGTTGGCTTGTGCATGTTCATGCCGGCACACTGCCGGCGGGTGCCGCAATGACAGCTGTGTCGATTCCGGTGTCTCTGGCGGCCCTGACTAAGACAGAATTGTAGGGAAAAGGGGAAGTAGCCTGAGTATTCTAGGTACATGTGGAAACCTAGTTAAGGCTTGTTGGCTGTGGGGTTTAGGGCTTCGTGTGTTGCTTGGCTTTGTGTGGATTGGCAGTTGTGAGGTTGGGGATGTTGGGCCCCAAACCTTAAACCCTATACCCCAAACCCCGAACTCGAAACCCTTTTCCCTAAACCCCAAAACCCTAAACCCCAAACCCTAAACCCTAAACCCTAAACCCCAAACCCTAACCCTAAACCCTTAAACCTAGGGTGCTTTCGGGTTAGTGGGAAGGAGGAAACCTCTACCAGGTTTTGCCGGAGAACTGAGGAACTTAGTAAAGGCCTCATGGTGTGGGGCTTGGTTAGCTGCTTAAATCCTCAACGTCCCTTAGCCCTACACCCCAAACCCTACAACTTAAACCCTACACCCTAGTGTAGGCTCGTTGAGGCTGGGTTGGTCGGAAAGTCCGCTCCACTGCTCAAAAACCCTAAACCCCATAAACCCCAGAACCCTAAACCCTAACCCTAAACCTATAATCCTAACCTATAGACCTATAACCCGGAACCCTAAACCCTAAACCTATACCCCTAAACCCTATGAGTTTTCAGCTCTGACCCCAACCCCTAACCTTAAACCCGAAACCCGAACCCTAAACCCTAAACCCTAAGGCAGAACCCACCTTAAAGGAGCCGTAGTTAAGAGCCTTCAAAGGAGCCGTATATAAGAGCCTTGGAAGGCACCCAAGTTACCCTGAAGCCCTACATTCTGAAGCCACAAAACTCTGAGTTCTAAGCCCCAAACTAACTACCTATAGGCCCCTAAGTAGTTCCTTTTTGGGATTACCTTATAGGATTCTAAGTATAAACCATAAAGAGGGACTTCTTAGGGGCCTATGGGTAAGCCCCACAGTAAACCTTAAACCCACACCATGAGACCTAAATTAACTGCTGGATTTCAGGAATGCCACGTCCATGAGCACACCCAGATGCCGCGAGGCTCGGAGAGAGTCAACTCCTTGATCACTGGGATTACTTGGAGGGTTTAGGGTTTAGGTTTTAGGGTTGCAGGTTTTTTTATATCTCTACATGGAGGGTCGGGGGACTTCTAAATTAGTTTTGAGACTTACAAGTACCATCACCCCAAATAGGACCCAATTTAGGGTACTTATAACTCTACTTACTACTTACTGACTAAGTCCCCCGACCCTCAACACCCCTTAAGTGAGGAATATACCGGGGCTTCAAACTATGGTTTTAAGGCATATTCCTTCCTTAACAGCTTTTTTGCTCCCGGGTAGTCAGTAAGGTCTGAGGTTCCTTCATGAAGGGGTCCTATCCCAGACCCCCGGGAGGAGATCCCTTTAAGGGGGTTCCTATAAAGTACCCTGTAGTAGCTTGAGTCCCAAATTAAGGGATCTACTTTCTAGATCCTCCCGGGGGTCTGGGATAAGGCTTCAGGTCATTGTAGGTCCCCTGAACCATATGGGTAGTTATCGAAATTTGGGTCCCGTCTTAGGTCTCCTACATCGTCCGGCACCCTTAGGAAAAAGGACCCTAAACGGGAACAATCTACCCATCTAGGACCCATTTGTTTCCCTGAAAGAATGCTTAGGAACCCTTAACTTAGCTAGCCCATGGGAGAACTTTACACGTTTTGGCCCTGTGCATTCGGTCTATTGTTGGTTGAACCTTTTCCGGGCCGGTTATTGAAGAAGAAAGTTAAAAGAACCCTTCTCATTAAGTTCCTAGACCTGCTGTTTAACAGGTCATGGGTCAAGGGCTCCAGGTTCATCTGCTAATGGCCTTGTTCAGTATAGGGTTTAGGTTGGGTGCTGCCCGCATACCGCAACAGTCTATAAAAGCTACTATGAAGGGCCTTTTATATCTATATTCTGAATAGTACCCAACTGTTACTGAGTGGGGGCAGTCTGCAAGGTTTATGGATTTGGGATCGTCAAAGTTTTGCTGCACTAAACCCCAAACCCTAAACCCCTAAACCCTAAACGGGGGATTTGCCGGAAAGAGGGAAGCCCCAGAGCCGTACTAAATTACCCAGATTTTCGGGAGGATCTAGAAAGTAGATGGTTTAGGGTTTAGGGTTTATGGGGTCCCTAATTTGGGACCCTGGATACTACAGGGATTTATAGGAGCCCCCTTAAGGGATCTACTTTTTGGAGCCTCCCGAGGGTCTGGGTACGGGCTACCTGTACCTAGTTGCGGATAGTAGTTATCTACTTAGGGGGATAGTAGTTATCTAGCTGAATATTTGGGGGAGAGTATGGTTTTTAGGCAGGTACTTGGACCCTTAAGGTTAGATCCTAGGTAGTATTAGGGAGACCCCTTCAAGGGGACCCTTGTTAACCCTACTTATGCCTCTCTTCAGAGGGACCTTATTGAGAGCGTCTATATCCCCAAAGGTCCCCCTAATCCTAACTCCTCTTGAAATGTCGGGAATCCCTTCTCAGAAACTCCCAGCGCTGATCATCCCCCTAAACCCTAAACCCTAAACCCTAACCCATGGTTATTTAGAAGCACCGTTTGTGTTGGGAGGGTTCGATCAGGTGCAGAGTAGCGCGGCGCCCGGATCTCAGCGTCAGGGCCACTCGATGGTCTTGCTTCATGATCTTTGGGGGTTGGAGGGGTTCCTTTAAGGGATCTATAAGGGCTTCTATAAGGGTTTAGGGTTTTGGGGTTTAGGGGTTGGGGTTTAGGGGTGGAGGGGTTAGGGTTTAGGTGTGAGGTTCTAGGGTTGGGATGGTTGAGGGAGATGGGTTTGGTAGTATTGTGGCTGTATGGAGCTTGTGATTAGGGGTTTAATAGGGGCCTAAGTTTACATTGATTTCTATAGGGTTTCAGGATCAGGGAGTGGGACACTCGTAAATTCAGGAGATACCCATACGCCCCTAAGTAGTTCCTTTTTGGGCTTACCTTATAGGATTCTAAAGATAAACCATAAAAGGGAACTACTTAGGGGCCTATGGGTACTTTTGTCTGTGAACTTCCAGAAATTAGTTCGACTTCCGGAGCTTGCTGCGAGAGTGGGGAGATTCTGGCTTGGCCTAGGGTTTAGGGTTTGGGGCTTTGGGTTTTCGGGTTTGGGGCTTAGGGCCTAGGGCTCAGGGTTTAGGGTTTTAGGGTAGGGGTTCAGGGTCGATTTTTTGGGAGGGAGAGCCGGATGTGCCAGTGGAGCTGACCAATGCCGTGCCAGTCAACTAACCCTAAGGGTCCAAAGGACCCAAAGCTAAGGTGCTTTGGTTGCGGATAGTAGATATGTAGTTAATGTTTGGGAGAGTGTATGATTATTAGGTACTTGGACCCTTAGTTATGATGTCAACTGACGGAACTGGCAACTGGCTCGAACGACGTCCCCGTCAGGTGCGCCATGTTCTCGCATGATTCTGTGTGTCTTGTTCGGTGCTTGGCGTTCTTCTGGTTGGCTCTTAGGACTTTAACTTTTGGTGGTTTCTATAATAAGTATAGAAGTCAGCCAAGGGTGTGCCGGTGTTGGGATATGACTTGCTAGGTGGTACAGAGGTAGCTATTCATAACTATACAAACTTAAGGGCCCCGAAAGTACAACCCAGCAGCTTGGCGTATGCTGTTTATTTGGGTGGTAGTGGGCTCTCTGCATAAACTCCAAACACCCCAAACCCTAAACCCTTTAAAGGCCTTTGGCTGGTTGAAACCTGGTGAAGAGAGAAAGCAAGGCCTAGGGATCGTCCGGCTTTCGGGCAACGTCATCGCCTTCGTCTGCTGTGGAGGGAGCTTGTTGAAGAAGAACAAGTCGACAGGTCGCAGCATCCTGGAGTTGGTCAGCGACGCACTGGCTGAGGGAATGTCGGAATCGTCCGCGATTCTCTCGGAAACCCCCGTGTGCTGTCGTGCTGTTCCTGCACGAGACTCCGTGCCAGCCGGAAAATATGAAAGCCTGGTACTGGCGCAAGCGGACTGGAACACCCTCGAGGTGGGTCCGTCCATTATGCAGGCAGCGGGGCAGATGTACGGGGGCACGCAAAGCGTGACGGACGCTGCGAGAGTTTCCGGCCCGGCAGTCGGGCACGATAGACATCGTGCTCTGCTGCGGCTGGAACTGCCAAGCCAAAGAACTGCCGCGGATTGCAGACAAGACCCAGAAGCGCATAAACAGAAGAGCGTCCCAAAAGGCTACATGGCATCCAGGACCGAAATCCCACGCCCTCAACTGGCCCCCTTCTTCTCGGGCAGGGCAGCGGCTATTTAGGGACTTGCCCCGTCCGGAATCTACCTTAAACTATAGGGGCCCTCATTAGTTTATCTGATGGTTTAAGGTGTCTTCGTTATTCCAGGGGTATTGGGATCTCTGGGAACCTAACCCCAACTTTGCCAAACGCCCTAAACCCTCAACCCTAAACCCTCAACCCGCAACCCTAAACCCTAAACCCTAAACCCTAAACCCTGAACCCTAGTCCTAGGCCCTAAACTTTTAGCCCAGAGGTCAGCAGACAGAAGGATCCCCCCAGAACCCGGCAAACTGAACAGTCCAGTTCTCAGGCTTAGTACCTTTCTTGGGGCTTCCTTGGATACGGCTTTTGGGCTAGTTTGATCCTCAGGGTTGTAACGCCCTAGAAAGCGCTCAGGCTGGCTTGAATTCAAGCTATCTGCCAGGCACGGGTACACGGAGGGCAGCTTTTGCAGAGCGAAGGCATAGCAAGGCATTGTAGAAGCCTAAAGAAGTACTGAACGCAATTCTTTAAACTTTTCATGTTTAGGCTTGTTGGGGTTGAGGGTTTCGTAATTAATGAGTTTTGTGTGATAGAGTAGGTTTTCGGAGGGCTTTACACGTGCTTATGGGGTCTCGATCACTCCAGAACCCACACCTCCCCTCCAGCCATGAGCCCTTCATTCAGGAAGACCCAAAATCATGGAAAACCCTAAACCCAAAGGTATACTATGGTATACTCGTATCATCCTTATAGCGCAGGACCCTAAACCCTAAGCCCAGAAAATCTCTGTCTGAAGAGGTTTTGGGGGCTTAGAGGGTTTGGAGACTTAGAGGTTTAGGAGCTTCGAGGGTGTAAGTTGAGGGATTCAGGGTCCAGGAGTTTAGGGCTGAGGGTTTACGGGTTGAAGTTTCGTGGTTGAGAGCCAGTTTACCTAGAGTCTCCATTGTAGTTCCTTTTGCTGGTTAACTAGTGTTTAAGGTTAGGATCCAAGAATATGAGAAATGGCTAACCAAAAAAAGGAACTACAATGGAAACTGTAGGTAGAATGATAAACCCTCAGCCCCGTATAGAACCCGTATAAAAACTTCATAAAAACCCTGATGGAACACTATAATCACTATAAATCTCTATAGAGCTGGTAGATTTGAGGCCCCAGTTACGGAGGGACCTAGCGAGGAGTCCCTGCTCCCAGACTCCACGGCGAATGACTTGTTTCTAGGGTTTAGGGTTTTGGGTTTTGGGGTTTAGGGATTCAGAGCCTATAAGGGTGTAGATTTTGGGGGTTGGTTGACTTCGACATTTAACGTTCGACTTCATTGAGATCGTGGGAGATGCTCGACTTCTACAGGAAAACCCCTCCGGAACCACCCAGGGTTTAGGGCTTATAGGGTTTAGAGCTTAGGGTTTAGGTTTTAGGGGTTCAGGGGTTTAGGGTTTTAGGGAAGGCCCCGAACCATCCACGCATTTCTGTAAGGTCATGCTTTAAGGCTCGAGGGAGTTGTTGTTCTAGGGCGTACCTGCAACAGCGCTGATTACTTTGAATTTAGTTACTTCGGGTGAGAAGCATACTGTTGATGATATAAATATTACCTTAAGGACCCCAAACTGTGGGAATTACGGTATATTCCTTGATATGGGTAATGCAGGATTTATATCATCAACCGTATGAACACATTCTTCCCAAAAGAGGTCCGAGGAAGTTGAGGTGTAGATTTGGACTCGTAAACGGACTGATCTCTGCCGGCTCCCTGCCCCAAATACTAGCCTCCAGAGGCCCTGAACCTCTGCCCCCTACCCATAGCCCCTAAGTAGTTCCTTTTTGGGATTACCTTATAGGATTCTAAAGATAATCCCATAAAAAAGAATTACTTCGGGGCCTATGGGTAAAGCTCTGACCCCTAAACCCCCTAAGCCCTAAACCCTAAACCCTAAGCCCTAAACCCTAAACCCTAAACCCTAAGCCCCCTAAGCCCCCTAAGCCCCCTAAGGCCCCTAAGCCCTAAAGCCCTAAAAAGCAAATGCCTTCCGAGTTTCCGGTCAGTGGAAAGCTATCCCTGGGCGACTGCTCCCAGGGCGACAGCCTGGGCCACTAGGGTTTAGGGCTTTACTGATGTTCCGTTGGGTAGTTCATGGTACTGCCTTAAGGTTTAGGGTTTAGGGTTTCCTCATCATGATTTTGCTATATCAGGCCCCAAAGCCTTATTCCTCACGGCATTCCGAAGTTTGGAAGCAGCTCCCACACTACAAAAAGCTGCGGTCCACATGTAAAACCCTACGAACAAACTTATAGAAGCTAGAAAAGCCTTTTTAAATCCCTACAACCTAAACCTTATACCCTAAACCCTTAACCCTAAACCGAATCTCTGACCCGCACGCTTAAAGCCTTCAACCCGCAATGCTGACTCAAGGGATTTGCGTGGAGGGAGCAAGGGCTCAAGGCCCCCTACCCATAGGCCCCTAAGTAGTTCCTTTTTTGGGATTACCTTATAGGATTAGATTCTGAATATTAACCAGAAAAAGGAACTACTTAGGGGCCTATGTTTAAGCACCCATATGGGAGATTTTCCGGTTTAGGGGTGTAGGGTTTAGGGTTTAGGGTTTAGGGGTTTAGGGTTTAGGGCTTAGGGTTTAGGGTTTAGGGTTTAGGGTTTAGGGTTTAAGGTTTCCTAGATGGGGGATACTTACCCACACCCTAGCCATACGGTTGATGATACAAATCCTGCATTACCCAATAAGAAGGAAAATACCCTAATTCCCACACTTTAGGGTCCTTAAGGTAATGAAGGTTTATTTCATCAACAATAGTAGTAAGTACGATTATAACCCTAAACCCTAAACCCTACACCCTAAACTCTAAACCCTAAACCCTTAACCCTAAACCGTGGCTTATTATAACAACCCGACTTCCCCCTAAACACTGAACACAAAGGAGCAGAAGCCTGAGAGCCTTGTGCGAAAGACTTAAAATAGGGGTCTACCTTAACCGACCAGAACCTACTTTTTTGTAGGGTCCCTCTAAATCCCATGTTAGGGTTTATGATAAGAACCTACGACAAAATGGGTTTTGGTAGGTTCAGGTCAGTAATTACCAAGGCTATTTTTTGGTGGGGGTTCCTTATTGTGTTTATAAGGTAATGAACCCCAAAACCCTATTCTAATTATGAAGGCTCCTACATTAGGGAAAAAGTGTGAGGCATAGGGTCTTCCGCAATGTGTATCACAAGCTCAGCACAGCGGGCACTTAGTCCCCCAATACACAACCTTTAAACTTGTTGGGTTCCCATGAAAGTTTAACCCTTTATTTGCTTGGCTTATTGGGGAAGTAAGTAAACCAGCCAGATCACAAATCCCAATGAGCTGAACTCTACAACTTAACGACATCCTTTGAGCTTTACACCTGACCTAAGTCCCTCAACGAAAAACCCTACGGGCACGAAACCCTAAGCCCCCGACCAAGAGCCCTTTAATGCCACAGCCACCTTCCAACAACCCTACAGCAGATTAACTCAAGATGATGTAAAGCCTGATAGAACCCCTAACTTAGAAGCTTTTCAAAACACACATAACACTGCAATCACTAAATCCTAAAGCCTCAGCCCAAGTCGTGAAGAGCATGGCAACCCCCAACCTAGTCGGCCGGTTCAGCTCAAACGGCAGCACCTCTTATGATAATATGATCTCTTATAAATCGCTGATACGGTCTTCATAAGGCGCGAGTTAAACAGAGAAGGGAACTAGAAGCCGTTACAGCCGTCATAAGACATCAACCTAAACAACAAGACTCAGATTTTTGGTTACCTTTGCCTTGCGGATGACACCCAGGATGGCTACTAGACTTTCCCAGAAAGCCCAAAACACCTTTATGTCGCGGGATCTTCGACAGGCCTGCCAGCCGAAACACCATCAAAACCTGAACCCTAAACACCCTAAAGCCTAAGACCTTCAACCCCAAACACCCCACAACCTGAAATCCGAAGCACCCGACTTTAAGGGTATTGGGCTCTCTGGGTGGCTTGTTCATATTCCGGCTGAGTCTCAGCCTGTTGGGTCCAAACTGGCAAGAGGCTGTAGGGTTTAGGGTTCCAGGGTTAGGTGTTTTGGAGTTTAGGGTTTAGGGTTCAGGGCTTAGGTGTTTTGGGGGTTTAGAGTTGAGGGCTTATTTGAGGATTTAAGGCGTTTGAGTTTGGGGCTGCTGGAGGCTTTGGGGTGCGGGATTTTGGGAGGTTTTACTTCGTAGCTGAATGAGTGCACTTTAAATTTTTTTGGGATAGGATGATCCCTTACAGAACTGACCATGTACACTTTTTTGTGCAAATGAACTCAGCCGCTAGGTTTAGCATATGAGGGTGAGTTTCAGGACCCCAATATATTACGACACCCTACCCCTGAACCCTGAACCCTAAACACTAAACCCAACCCTAAACCCTCAACCCCAAACCCTACTTTAAAGAACTACCCATATAAACTTAGGCTTTTTGAGGATGTTTTACACCTTCAGCCCTAAGTTGAGCCGAGAAGCTTCAACCCAAAGCTCCCTAAAGAGCCCCACACGGCTTAGGGTGTAGGGTCGAGGGTCTAGGGTTTAGGGTTTAGGGTACAGGGTGAAGGGAAAAGGTTTAGGGTATAGGCTTTAGGGTTTAGGGGTGCCGGATGGAGGGGTGTTCGTCCGTGGCTTTAGATTTGGCCTGCTAGGTTTTCGGGCTAGACCCGCAACCCTAAAGTCTAAGAATTCAGGACTCTGAAGTTTTGGTCGCGGAAGCATTGGCACAGGATCTGTGGTATTCGAGCTTAGAATGTTTTCTGTGCGCGTAAGAGTCCTTAATCTAGGACATTTTCAGGTGGGTAGTTACCGTTATAGGAGCCTTATAGAAGGTCTATATATCTTATAGAAGCCCTATGTACCCTAAACTCCCCACCTGTAGTTGCCTTTAAATAAGGGTCCTTAGGTCTTGAGCGCAAGGTTTTCGGGTGGTACCCAGAGAACAATACCCCTTAAGTAAGGAATATACCTAAAATCATAATATTGCGGCCCCTATAATTTAAGGTATATTCCATAATGAAGGGATATACCTTAAATCATAATACCAAGGCCCGTATAATTTAAGGTATATTCCTTAATTAAGGGGTATTGGGTTCTCTGGGTAGGATCCTTGATCGCGCGCTCCTTGGACCCGAGAGGCATCGGCCAGGCCACCATGGAGCGAATTAGCGCAAGACAAACCCCACCGTAAACCCTAAACCCTAAAAAAACCTAATCCGCTACACCCTAAACCCTAAACTCCCTAAGCCCTAAACTCTAAACCACCTAAACCGGGTGCACATTATTCGTTATGGGTTACTATAAGTTACTATAGAAGCTAAAATAATCGCCAAGATCATTCCTTAGGGGTGGATCCTTAGGCTAATAAAGGAGCCCGCAACCCCTACACCCTAAGCCCTAACCCATATTCTAAGTATAAAGGGCCCTTATGGGTTACTGACTTACAGGGATGAGTCAGAGGAAGTACTGCAGATCATTAGCACACCTGGGTTTAGGGTTTAGGGATTGCATTCTGCTGCTACTTAAAGTCATCAGCCGACTGAGTAAGTGGGGTTAGCAGTAAGGTGACTATAGTTCTTTCTACCATCTACTGCCAACCCTAAGTAAGGCATAATCCTGCAAGTACTGCAAGTATGGTCCGTAAAGAGTGCAGCTTGGTGATGGGTCTGCCCCATCCCCGCTTCCATACCTAGTTCCCAATACCCCAAAAAATCCTAAACATGCTCACAGAAGTCTTATAAGGCTCTTTAAAGATCTCTTAATACTGAACCCATAGCAAACATGTGAAAAATTGAAACGTCATTACAGAGCCCTTACAGAACCAACCCTTAAACAACAGTGGAACCCCTAAACCATAGAGCGGTTTCGCTTCCGGCATGGTGCGCCTGGATGACTGTTCTCCGTGCTTGCGGTGGCATGACGGTGCTACGGGTCCGTTATATCTAGGTAGGGACTGTACTTAATCACGAGGTTTTGAAGGCTTGGTATCTGGGCACTAATGATCAGAATAGGTTTGCTACAAGTTACCATAACGGTCTGGTCTTCTGGTAGCAGCCTCCCACGAACTGTTTGCGTTGTAGGGTTTTGTTGTAAATGCTGCACGGCATTTTCAGTAGCCTAGATATAGGTTGCCATATGAGGGCTACTGTACGCATTTTGGGGTGCAGGATTTAATAGATATAGGATATAGGGCTATAGGATGCAAGGCCTGGAACAACTTGCAGGACAGTTCTTCAGGGTTTGAGAATACGTAATTGTAGTATGTATACAAGCCCCCCGAAACCTTAGTCAACCCTAAACCCTAAGCCGTAATATATATATATACATACAGAATCTAAGTCAGACTACCAATGTCCTGTAGCACGCCGACGTCAGCATCGTTTGTGCTGGCCAAGATGCTGCCGAGGTCCCTCTTCGTCGTGGTTGTACGGTAGCAATACTGCGAGGTTTATAGGGTTTACGGTTTAGGGGTTTAAGGTTTGGGGTTTAGGGTTTGAGGTTGCGGCTGAGGTTTTAGGGTTTAGGGTTTAAGGTTGAGGCTATAGGGTTTCACCTATTTCAAGAAGTATCAGCTAAGTAGCACAATCGAGGAACTGGATTCCTTACACTAGGTCCTCACTCCGTGTCCCTAGAAGACGAGGGGCCTTCGCCTTGCTCCACTTGTTAGGTCTAAAGGGTCCATGTACCTCAACACAGAAGGGTCCTTTATAAGGGCTCCTGTAAGGGTGCCATAAAGGCTTTTTTTTGGGGGGGGATCTGTGCGGTTTGGGGTCTAAGGGTCCCTCAATAAGGCTTGAAGGCTCCTGGTAAGGGTTACACTGTTTTGAAATTCTTCGTAGCTGGATGAATATACTTTAAACTTTTTGGGGTTGTTTGATCCCCTACAGAACTGAAAGTGTAGACTTTTTGTGCTTAAGAACTCAGCAACTAAGAATTTTATAAGGCTTGACATGGCCCCCCGGAACCCTAAACCCTAAACCCTATAGAAGCCGCCTACAAGCCTCAGGCAGCCAATTCCTAGTGAACCCCGAGAAGAGCCGTAGATGTGAAACTCAACACGTTTGAATCCGGACGGTTTAGGGTTGTAGGTGTTTTTTGGATTTTGGGTTTTGGGTGTTTTTGGGATTTAGGGTTTTAGGTGTCTTTGGGTTTAGGGTTTTAGGGTTTTAGGGTTTTAGGTGTCTTTGGATTTAGGGTTTTAGGGGGTTTGGGCGCTTTGGGAGTTAGGGTTCCAGGGTGGCCCCAACCCTGAATCCTGATTCCTAAACCCTAAAGGGTTTAGGGTTTCGGGTTTAAGGTTTTAGGGTTTAGGGTTTTAGGGTTTTAGGGTTTAGGGGTTTAAGGTTTGTAAATTACCCTGAATTGAAGTGAACTGCTCCGCAGCTCGGCCCTGTTTCTGTTTCGGCCATGCGCCCTTACGGAGACCGCGCGACTTGAATATATATATATATAGATATATATGTATATGTATATGTAAATGTATATGTATATGTATGTGTATGTGTATGTGTATGTGTATGTGTATGTGTATGTGTATGTGTATTTGTATGTGTATGTGTATGTGTATGTGTATATATATATATCCACGGGTGTTAGGGTGTATATGCATTACTACGTATTGTTGGGGTCTGTTCTCTTCTGGTTTAACCTCAAACGGGGTTTAGGGTAGAGACGTCAGGCAAGGTAGGCCCCAATGCAAGCCTTATAATGGTGACCAGGCTTGATGGAAACCAGTACCTCAACCCTGGAGTGCGTAAATCGTGAAATACCGAGGATATTGCTCTAACTAACCCTAAGGCTCTAAGGACTCATATTTTAAGGCTTTTCTGCCCAAAGGCCATACTATATTTAGGGCTTTTGGGGCTTTTTTTATCCTTAGGGTAAGGGTTCTCCGACACCCAAGTACTTCATGATTCGGTCCTGTGGATCAGGAGCCTACCAGTCTCAATGTTTTAGAGTTTTAGGGTTTTAGGGTGTTGGGGTGTTAGGGTTTAGGGTTTTTAGGGTTTAGGGGTTTGGGGTTTAGGGGTTTGGGGTTTTGGGGTTTTAGAATGGGTTTCTATAGGGATTCTATCGGGTTTTAGAGGTTCAGGTGGCTTAGTAAGTAGGGCTAGAAGTAAGGTAACTACAGGTATATCAACATATAGCTTCGTAAAACACTGATCCTCCAAGTATGCCCTTTAACAGATCCCAAACTAAGCCTCAGAACCCTACTAAGCCCCGCATGATTACCGCCAGGAGGCAAGGGTGCTCTTGCTTGGGCGCGGGTTTCTCCGTTTTTTTCGCGATTTAAATTTAAGTACGAGAAAATCAGCCGGAAGAACCTCGGCTACGGCCACCCTCCCTAAACCCTAAACCCTAAACCCATACCTAGACCCTAGAATCTAGGGGAATGCCATACTTGCTGGTGAGGATGTTACACTAAGAGGCTACGGCAGCCCAGAAAAGACATTACTGTTTGTGGTGTGTGGTCCTAGGTATTCGAAACCCTAAACCCTAAACCCCAAACCCTCAAGGTTTCAAGAGCAAGTTTCAGGATCTAGTGGTTTAGGGCTTCGGTATTTTTTTGAGGTTTAGGGTTTAGGAAAGTTTAGGGTCTTTCAGGGCTTAGGGTTCAGCGTCTTTCAGGCTCTTTCAGATTTAGCGTCTTTCCGGTCTAGGGTTTAGGACTTAGGGTTCGGGCGCATCACCTGGCAGATCACCAATACTCCTTCTGCTTCCAGCGTGGCCAGTTCTCTAAATTAGGGTCCCTTTGTTAGGTCCCCGATATAGTACGGCACCCTTACAAAAAGCAAAAGGGACCCTATTTTAGAGAACTACCCATAGGCCCCTAAGTAGTTCCTTTTTGGGATTACCTTATAGGGTTCTAAATATAAACCATAAAAAGGAACTACTTAGGGGCCTATGGGTACCCGCATAGATCGCCCAAACGCAAACAGGATCAAGCGAAGCAAGAACACGCTTTAGGGTTTAGGGTTTTAGGGCTTAGGGTTTTTGGGGTTTCAAGAATGCAGATAAATGGCAGGATCCCTTGTAGGATCCCCTGTCAGTCGCCAGGCCCAGTTGAGTGCCAAACATTCCCCAACGCTAGCTATCGTAATCCATATATAAGTGCTTATGATATGTGATGACCTCTATATATATATATATAAGTACTTAGTCCTACGTCACACTACCATATACCCAGTCTTCTGTAGGTTTTTACTACAAACCCTAGTACAGAATGTATACGCGAACTCTTACGGACCCTATCAAAAAAGATGGGTTTTGGTAGTGCAAGGTATGCTTTACACAAACATTCGAATGTAGTACGTTGTTGCCTTAACTTGTGTTCTTATTGTCGTACAACAGATTGGCCCCAAAAGGTGCTGGAGTTCAGGGTAGGTATACCCTAAGCCCCATATACCCTAAACCCTTCACCCTGAAACCGAACCCTAAACCCTAAACCCCCAAAACCCTAAACCCTAAGCCCTAACCCTGAACCCTAAACCAAAAAAAACCTAAACCCTAAACCCTAACCCTGAACCCTAAACCCTAAGCCCTAATCCTGAACCCTAAACCCTATACCCTAAAGCCTGAACAATGCCCAACCCAAGTATTACCCAGTTTGAAGCTCACAAACTTCCTCAGGAGCCCTTTATATATATGCAAGCCATAATCCTAGCCTGAGCCGGACCTCCTACAGTCCACCCTAACCCTGCCCTAAACCCTGAAACCCTAAACCCGCAAAACCATAAGCCATAAACCATAAAACCCCAAAGCCCTAAAACCCTGAAGCCCTAAACACTAAAACCCTAAAACCCCAAGCCCCAAAACCCTAAACCCTGAGCCCAAGACCCGAGACTCGTAAGATGGAGCCCCAGCGCGGGGTTCTCAAAACCAAGCTCGGGAGGAAACCCTCCCCGTGAGTCACAAGAGGAGCGTTTTTTGGGGGTTTAGGGTTTGGGGTTTAGGGTGTGCGCGAGTCACAAAAGGAACGGTTTTCGGTTGGTTTAGGGTTTGGGGCTTGGGGCTTAGGGTGTGAGTCATAAGAGGAGCGGTTTTGGGGGGGTTTAGGGTTTAGGGTTTGGGGTTGAGGGTGTGAGTCACAAGTCAAGAGGAGCTTGATGTGTCTCCGGTTTCGAGATTGGGATCTTAACCCCGAATCCTGAACCCTGAGCCCTACCCCTAGACTCTGAACCGCTCTGGGTTTAGGATGTAGCGCCACCCACAGACTTCCGGGTTTACAAGGCTCCTTTTGAAGTAGAAGGTCTACATAGCGATGCCCGGGACATGGGTGGAAGGCTGTGCTGGCAAGCCGTCTCGGAGAGGCAAGAACAACAAACTATTAAAGTTTCGGGTGTATGCTTGTCTTTAGGCTTCGGTGTTTGGAGTAGGTGTCAAGTTTAGGAAAACTGAAAGATTTGTTTTTCGGCATCAGAACCGGCCAACGAAGTAGTCGGCTCAGGTGATTGCAAGCGGGTTGAAGCAAGTTGTCTGCTTACTGAACGGGTTTAGGGTTTAGGGCTTCTAGGCGAACCCTAAACCCTAAACCCTTCTAGCCCTTACCTGAAGCCCAAAAACTTACCTGCCAAAGCATCCTAAACCCTAGACACGCATGTAGACGTCTGCAAACCCTAAACCCTAAACCCTCAACGCCCCTTCCGTGCATCCTAGCACGGGGCAAGATCGGTTTACGGTTTCGGTTTTTAGGGGTTTAGGGTTTGTGGGCTTAGGGTGTAGGAGTTTCGGGTGTAAAGGTTTGGGGCTTTTGGGTTTAGGGGTGCAGGGTTTAGGGTTTAATCAGTTTAATCCCAATCCCTACTTTGCTGGTAGAAGGGTAGAAACCCTCTACGTGCCAGGCATATGTAGCATGAACCCACCCAACCATTCCTGACATCCAGACGACTAATAACTGCATTGGATAGGGTTTGAGGGTTTAGGGCTTAGGCCCTAAACCCTAAAGAACCTACCTTTTTAGGGTTCCTTATTATGATTTCTTTATATAAGTCCTTAAAAAGGTAGGTTATTTGGGGTTAAGGTAGGCCCTAAACCCTAAACCCTAAATCCTAAACCCTAACAGTTGAGGGCTCGGTTTGCCAGCCTTTCCCCCACATTGCGGGCTGTTCACTCTTTCGCGGACCTCCTTTGTGCACCCCTTGTTGTGCAGGCCCCCCCAGTCTTACGCCAGGGGGTATGGTTTAGAGTCTAGGGTTTAGGGTTTAGGGTTACCCCTTGTTGTCCAGACCCCCCAGTATTACGATGGTCTAGAGTCTAGGGTTTAGGGTTTAGGTGCCGCTAGAAACTTATTCAAACTGAACAGCAGGGAAGATGGTACCTGTATTCTGTCGGGGGAGAGCTGTGGAAAAGTAGTTGGTTTGGTGTCATGTAGGAACCTGATTAAGACGCCCTGGTCCTACAACCCCAAAAGGTTCGGATCCATATGAAGAACCCTGACCCTAAACCCCAAGCCCTGAAGCCCTAAACCCTTAAAAAAAACCAAGGTTTTTAGATGCCTTCCGGCGCTCAGGGCTAGTCGGAGCCTATGCTGGTGGGTAGTTACCGTTATAGGAGCCTTATAGAAGACCTATGTACCTTATAGAGGCCTTATAGAAGTCCTATATACCCTAAACTCTCCACCTATAGACCTAGGGAAGAAACCCCCAATCCTCTGAAATCCAGAGACTGCAAAACCCTCGAAAGTAAGGATTGCGGGGTACATTCTATGGGCCTAGTTCTCTAAATTATGGTCCCTCTTTGGGTCCTCTTTAGAAGGGTGCCGTACTATGCTGGGGACCTGCAAAGGGACCCTGATTTAGAGAACTACCCAAAAGGCTTAACCCAAGCCCAAACCCCTTGCTTAAGCGGTTTTGGAGTCTGCATGGTCGCTGGAAACCCTTAGTTATGGCAACAGCAAAGTTGGGGTTTAGGGTTTATAACCCCGTTTAGACAGACCAAGAAGCCCACCTAAAATGCCCTAAAACTCGCAGAACACTTGATAAAACAAGTGCACGGAGTTAACGGATAAGTGAGCCCAGAAACCCCTAAACCCTAGACCGCATGAGTGAGCGAACAAGGCCTTAGATAGCCAATGGGAAAACGTTAAACTTTTTGGCCTTATATATTAGATCTATCCTAAAAAGTTTGAACTTTTTTGGGCCTGGTTGTTGAAGAAGAGAGAGGCACGTTGGAGGTTCGAGATTTTTGGGGAGAGCGGCGCACTGGACTCTGAGCATAGGCCCCGGGCAACTCGGGCAGTCCTGGGACGAGGGCTCCGGCTTGCGGCTGTATAATGCCCTAAGGGTCCATATATACTACCATTATGGAATTAGGCCCCCAAAACCATAATATGAATGGTCTTTTGGGACCTAATTCCATAATGGTAGTATATATGGACCCTCTGGGATGTATACTGATTTACAGATTGGTCCCTAAGGTACCCATAGGCTCCTAAGTAGTTCCTTTGTGTGGTTCATGTTTAGAATCCTATAAGGCTGAGACCCGAAATCCTCGTTTCATTTTTTATCGGGGTCAGTTATAGGGCTTAGGGGAGATCTTCCTTACAGTCATTGAGGCTTTAGGATTTGACGAAATCTTCCGTCGGGACGCATCCCTAAATTCAGGATTGTGTACGGCTTTAGACGTGTTTGTTTGATGATTTTTTCGTAGGCTCGTGAACTGAGGAGTGTATAATATATACTGATTTACAGATTGGTCCCTAAGGTATTCCTTTTTGTGGTTTATATTTAGAATCCAATAAGCTAATCCCAGAAAGGAACTACTTCGGAGCCTATGGGTAGTTTAAGCATGTTTTAGCTATGCCTCCAAACTTGGGCAGTGGTGTTAGGGCTTCTGGCAGTGGGGTAGGAGATAGCTGAGGGGGATAGCCTGCAACTCAGCCTTTTCGGGTTTTATTCAATCGTGTCTGTGATAGATCCCGATTTTAATTTTGGGTTACTTACATCAAGTCCCTCAACAAGAACCCAGCGAAAGGTCAACGCCAGGAAACTCACCTCCCTGTCAGTCAGAAACACAACCGTCAGGTACGGACGATGTGCATAATGTAGGAGCCTGCCAATGCATGATTACCATTACTATTCCTCTGGCGTTTTTTTGACTAATGTAGCTGCACTGCTGACTCCCCAAACCCTATCCTAGTTTTCCAAACCCTGCATCCTAAACCCTAATACCCGTAAACCCTAAACCCTAATACCCTAATACCCTAATACCCTAATACCCCTAAACCCTAAACCCTAATACCCCTAAACCCTAAACCGTTAGGGTAACCCTAAACCCTTGTGTAATAGGACCCTAAAGCCATCCTGCACCCATTCGACTTCACAGTCCACGGCCTACGGATCGATCGAAGGCCCTGGACCTTAAGCCTAAGCCTACCCGGAGAACCCAATATCCCTTTATTAAGGCTCCTTTAAAGGGATCCATAATGGTCTCTATAAGGGTTCTATAAGGGAATTAAGGAATGTACCTTAAATTTTTGGGGCCTGAATATTATGATTTAAGGTATATTCCTTAATTGAAGGTATTGGGTTCTCTGGGTAAGGCTACACCCTAAACCCGAAAGCCCATGCTCAACGCCCCGGGAGTTTTAGCAATGCAGTTCGGATCACACTGACCTACAACCCGAAACCAGAGAGAGAGCCCCTAAGACTTCGAATAGGTTTTAAACTTTGGTTGGACAGGGGCTTCAAGGAGAGGCAAGGGTTTTTACTGGATCAGGGAGTTCCTCGATGGCCATTTGGTAGGGTACCCTGACAGTCTCTAACTTTATGCCTTATAGCAAAAAAAACAGACCCAGAAAGTCCCTTCTAGCCCTTCAGTTAAAACAACTGTTAGCCTTAAGTCCTAAACCCTATGAGCCGTTTGGTTAAGACTCAACTTGCATTAGACCCTAAGCCCTAACCCCTAAACCCTCAACCCCTAAACCCTAGCCACTACCCATGGGCCCTTAAGTAGTTCCTTTTTATGGTTTATATTTAGAATCCTCTAAGCTAATCCCAAAAAGGAGACCTTCACTCGAGACTCAATTAGCCTCAAGCGCAAGTCAGAGCTGGCAGCTTGTTGATGCAAAGTGCAGCTCCCAAAGCTTCCTGTGGGGCGGGAGATTAAGGTTTTAGGGAGTGTTTAGGGTTTAGGTTGTTAAGGTGTTTCTGGTTTTGAAGGGTTTGGGAGGTGAAGGGAACCATGCGGATTGTTGCTGAGAAATGTACGTGTCTCATCCGGAACTCTTTAAACACATAAAACCTAAACGGATCTACACTAGTGCGGCGCTTTGATGACAAGAGACCCCCGAAACGGACCCTAGTGTGGACAGCCTCCCTCATTAGAGTCCTATAAGAGCTTGACGGCACAGGATTAGGGTTGAAGTTGACAACCCTAAACCCTAGACCCTAAACCCTAAAACCCTAGAGCCCTGAAGCCCTAAACCCTAAAACCTTAAACTTTGAGCCTTAAGCCCATTTAAGAGCTTCGAGGATTCTCTAGATTTTAGTCAGACAACTTCGGATGATAGGGTTTTTGGACCTTACCTAGACCCCCAAAGAACCTACCTTTTTTAAGAACTTATATAAGGGAATCATGATTAATAAGGAACCCTAAGCAGGAAGGTTTTTTGGGGGGGTCCAGGTAGGGCTTAAGGATTTGGGGTCTTGGATTTGGTTGTAGAGCTTGAGGGCCTGTGGGCTTGGCGTTTGGGGCATAGGGTTTTCGGATTTTAGCTGAGGAAACCCCTAAAACCCTAAACCTTGAAACCCTGAAGCCCTAAACCCTAAAACCCTAAACCCTCGGTTTAGGGTTTGGGGTTTAGGGTTTTGAATTGAAGGCTTAAGGTTTCGCGTTTGGGGCTTCCGGGGTTTAGGGGGTCTTGGGCTTAGGGATGTAGGGTTCAGGGCTTCAGGAATTTATAGTTTTTTTTTCATGGGGGTTTAGGCTTAATTTAATGAAATAATATGTTTTGGGTAGACGCTAAAGGGAAGCCTTACAGTTCTTTTGGGTTTAGGCTTCAGGAATTTATAGGTTTTTTGGGTTTAGGGTTGTGGATTTTGGGGATTTGCGGTCTAGAGCCCTCCGAACCCCGAAAGCCTCCGCCCCAGAGGAAAATACTCCTGATAATGAATCGCCGGGCAACCGAGGAGGGAAGATGGCTGCCTGCGCATCCAAAAACAGACCTCTGGGTCCCAAGTGTGGGTTAGTCTCCTTTTAAAGAATTTTAGGCCCTTCCCATAGGCCCCTAAGTAGTTCCTTTTTGGGATTACCTTATAAGATTCTAAATATAAGCCATAAAGTTCTAAATATCAACCATAAAAAGGAACTACTTAGGAGCCTATGGGTAGTTTACCCTTAGGCCCTAAGAACTCATAGTCGAAGGCTGTTCGGCCCGAAGACCATACCATATTAAGGCTTTTAGGCTATTTTGAGCCGTAGGGTGTAGGGTTCAGGAGACCCTAGCCCCTAAACCCAAAATCCAATATCCCGTGTGTTGTCAGTAGTAATCAGAGAACAGGGTTTTTGGTTCCTTACCCAAAGCGTCCTAGGTACTGTCATGGGGAATACTTTCCCAAATCATAATAGTAACTCATATTATGGAAACCCTACATTCTACTGTATAGGTACTTTGGACCCTTTGGGTTAATACTATCAGTATAATACGGAACCCGCAAGGCAATTATTGAGGCTTCTCGTTCGGGCGTTGGAGTTGAGGGCTTCGGCTGGGGGCTGATGCAGGGTTCGGTATTGAAACATGAAACCCTAAACCCTAAACCGTACTTAAAGTGTTGTTTTTGTTGTGTTTAGCCGTCCCTCTTCGAAGCCGTTTCGGCTTAACTATGTTCTACCCCATCAGGCCACCCCCACTCACCAGTGAGTGGTGCATGAGGCAAAGTTTCTGCATCTTGGCTCTTAGGAGCTGAATGCCTGCACTCTAAATTTTTTGGGATAATATAGTCCCCTATAAAACTGTAAGTGTACCTTTTCAAACCCTAAACCCTCAACCCTAAACCCTTTTTGGGATAATATACTCCCTTATTAAAACTGAAAGTGTACACTTTTGGGGGCTTATGAACTCAGAAACTCAGGGCTTGATGGTGGAGTGCCCTGTCAGGGTCCTCGAAACCCAAGCCCAAACCGCCCAAACCAAAACCAAAACCTGAAGCTACCTCCTAAGCCCTAAACTCTATAAATTTAGGGTTTAGGGTTTAGGGAACTCTAAACCCTAAACTTTAAGCCCTAAGCCCTAAACCCTAAATCCAAGCCACAAGCCCAATCACCACCCCGGACTGTTTTTCTGAAGCCCGAAAGCGTGCGTTCAGGTTTAGGTTTGAGGGTTTGGGTTTACGGTTTAGGGCCTAGGATTTGGAAGCCTTGCGCGCTTTTGCAAACTTGTTTCTGTGTACATTAGACCCTACCCCTAAACCCTAAACCCTAAACCCCTAAACCCTAAACCCTAAACGGTATGGGATTAGGCTTTGGAAGCCTTGGTGTTCTGAGACTATTTCTGGGCGTTCTTCCGGTTGGCTCTTAGGACTTTAGCTTTTTGGGGTTTCTAGGGTTTATAGGGTTTAGGGTTTAGCTTTTTGGGGTTTCGATATGAGCTAGAATAAGTAGGTTGAAGGTTTAACTTTTGGGAGGGGTTCAGGAGTCAGCGAAGATTTCTCCGGTGTGCGCTACGCGCTAATCACTGCACGGATCTAAGTCGTACGTACTGTCATTTATTGCGCTTGGTACCTAAACTCAGACAGCAACTGTCAATCTATGGAGCAGTTTAGTTCTCTGAATTTAAATTAGGGTCCTTCGTTATTGTCCTTTTTTATATGGGCGCCGTACTACTTTTGGGGACCTAACAAGGGACCCTAACTTAGAGAACTACCCATGTGGGTCCCGGCGGACGGGTCGGGGTTCGGTTTGCTTGGGCTCTTGGGCTTCTCTGGGAGTTTCATATACTTTAGTACTCCATCAGAGCTTCAGGTGTCGGGTTGAAGCTTTAGATGTTTAGGGCTTAGGGTTTAGGGGTTTAGGGTTTAGGGGTTGAGAGTTTAGGGTTTAGGGGTTTAAGGTTTAGGGCTTAGGGTTTAGGCTATGTTGCGGATTGTGTGTTGTGTGTTGGTGTCTGCCTTTTTTGATGTAATCAGCTTCGGACGGTGAGGCTGTCAGTCTAGGACATTTTCAGGTGGGTAGTTACCGTTATAGGAGCCTTATAGAAGGTCTATATACCTTATAGAAGCCTTATAGAAGAACTGTATACCCTAAGCTCCCCACCTGTAGTTTCCTTTAAGTCAGGTACGATAAACCCTAAACCCTAACCCCTAAACCCGAAGCCTTCAAGGGATTATCCTTTCAGCCGTGGAGCTGAGGTACTTCATGTTGCTGCCGATGCTCGGCTTTGTTTGTGAAGCCTTCCAACCATCAGGGTGCTTTTAGGG
>CAJNJA010017610.1:0-10900 GCA_905231915.1 Symbiodinium necroappetens
ATCCTACTAAAACCACACGTTTGAGGCCCTGAAGTGAGGAGAAGCATGGCGTCAATTGTGGCACCGTCGGGTAGTAGTAGTAGTAGTAGTAGTAGTAGCAGCAGCAGCAGCAGCAGCAGTAGTGTAGTAGTAGTAGTCGTCGTCGCCGTCGTCGTCGTCGTAGTCGTGCTGGTGGTGGTGGTGAGCACACTCCCGCAGCGCCTGGGTACGGATAGCATTTTTCGGGTTTTACGTGGCCAGGGGCGGCGGCTTATGACGTGCGGTGCCGTGCGGCACGCTGCCGCAGAGCATCCATGTCGGATATCGTATTCTCAAACACCCATCTCACCGAAGCGGAAGAAATTCTTTTCACTATTGCTCCCATTTGCGCCGTCCCATGATGTCGCCGGCTTCGACCATCTTGAGTCTGTCAGAGCTGCTCAAGCACGCGGCCCTACCACTGCCAATGCCGCTTCCGCCGCGACTAGCATTGGTACCACTGCTAATGCCAGCTCAAGCCTGTACGCCATTATCCCCCCCAGCCCCACAGGACGGAAGCAAAAAGCAAGCGCAGCCATCGTCGTCGATGTGCAAGACCCTACATGAAGCGCACATTTCTAGCACTCGTGAAGCGTGTGGGAACAAAGGGTTGGGGGCGGTGTTGGGTGGCGCAGGGTGGTGGGGGGTGGGTGAGGAAGGGATCTTGGGGGTGGTGGCGGCCGAGTTTTGGGGAGAGGGGGGGTGGTGGCAGTGACCGCAAGCATCCCACACGCCCAGCTCTCCCTGATGCCGCCTGGCAGACCGTCCATGCGGTAGACCTGCAGGAGGAGTTGCGGCACCTCGTCTCCACTTTGCAGGACGTGCCGCCTTTCATGCCGCTTATGAAAGGCGACAGCGTCTAACGTCCGCTCCGGCAAATCGTTGCCAGCTTGGAGCTTTTCCTCTTTGGGCCGCGCATGCTGCTTGCACGGACCGAACACCGGGGGCGCAAGGCCGCGACGAGCTGCTGGGACCAGGACGGTGGGTGGCGGCACTGCGGCGGAGTCACCCCGGTCGAAGAGCCACTTCCCGAGACACCGAACAGCTGGAAGACCAGCGCCGAATTGCACAAGGAGAGCACCAGGTCCTTACCGCGGCGGCTTTCGCACAGGAAGACATGGAAGACAAGAGCACGCTAACCGATCCAGTAAAGAGCCCGCCGCAAGCTCGCCATCCTTGTGGACTTGTTGGAATACCTTCCGCTTTACGGGATGCCAAGCACGGGACGATGTCGTCGGAGGGCTCGCCATGGCACGCTTGACCTCGCGGCGCGTAAGCTCGACGGGGGGGGCACATTCTGGCGACGTGTTCCGCCGCCTGGTCGCACAATCTTGGGCGAGCATCTTTGACCAAGCAACAGGCCCTTTCCGTTTCGTCCTGCAAACGAGAGCGTGCACAGATGCTATTGCAGGCACGTTCGCGCGGCGTTGGACTTGCGGCCGGATAGCAACATGGCAGTGTTGCTGGATGGACGCAGCGTACGACAGCATGTCTCGCGCGGCCTTCTTCGCCGGGTTGAAGTCGTGTGCGCCCGAACCGCTTCCGTTTGTACGCCTTTTTTATGGTCACCGAACAGGCCGAACGAATCATCCTGGGTCTCATTCTCGCCTCCATGGAGTGCAGAGTTGCATGACACTGGCTCCATAGCTTTCGTGCTCCCAAGCGAACGGAGAAGACCTGTAGGTACTGGGACTAGGATTGAGTAGACCGTGCTAGAATCGCTAGAAATTATGTGCATGGGGATAAGACACTGCCCAGTCTCCCAATCCAGAATCACTCGCCTTGCTGTAGCTCCTTGTGTCTTTTGAGGGCTTTGGCCGGATGCCGGAAGCTCAGAACTGACCGAACTCGTGTATGGCGCGCACTTCGGGACCGATTTGGGCCTTGACCGCAGGCCG
Source organism: Symbiodinium necroappetens (assembly GCA_905231915.1). Lineage (NCBI taxonomy): Eukaryota > Dinophyceae > Suessiales > Symbiodiniaceae > Symbiodinium > Symbiodinium necroappetens. Next base: position 1,917 of record CAJNJA010017610.1, read on the forward strand.
GCTTGACCGGTGCAGCAGGAGGTCCACTGCACTGTCCGTGACGACCAGCTGATCTTAAAAACCCCCGAGTCCTCCGTTGAAGCTTTTGCGAGCGTACTTGTTTTTTGTGTGTCCTTCGTTCCGTCTTCGTTGAACTTCTCCCACATGGGCTTTTGGGTGTTCTCGCTGTTGGCGCTTCGAGCTGCAGCCGGTCTCTGCCACTGAGCAGGCACTTTCCGACTTGATGGCCGAAGCAAACAGGTTCTGAGGCTGTTCAGGCCCAGCCAAGGCGAGCGTTAGCGAGGGACGTGTGTTCGTTCAAGATAGCTCGGCAAAGCCTTCAGGAAGCTGTGCAACCAAGCCACTTGTGAGGTCAGTGATTCTGTGATTCGGTGATGGCAACCCCAGAGGCCTGCCAATCGCCGCTTGTATTCTGCGGCACCTTCTGCCGGACACCAAGCTGAAAACTCGGGAGCACTCTGCAGAAGCACCCCGAGCTTTCACGCCCGTGCTTGCAAGCTGCATCTGCAGCTGTGATGCTCCAGGATTGCTCTCTGGAAAGATGGATGAAAGATGGTACTGAAAGTCCTGTAAGGCCCGGCTGAGGCCAGTAGCCATGGCAAGCGAGGACTTGGAAGCCCAAGCGCGGGCGATGGCCGAAAAGACCCTGCCAAGCAGCCTTCCCGCTGCTGCTCGCGCAGCGAAGCTGCCGACTCTAACCCAAAAGATTTTGGAAAGACTCAAAAAGCAGCGTGACGAGCAGAGCATGCAGAGCAAGGAGAAAGCCACAACAGTTGCAGCGGGTCCTATCGCTGCAGCCCAGCCAGCCGCGCCAGTGCCGCCGCCACCTCCCCCTTCTAAGCCGGAGATCCTTCGCATTGAGGGGGTTGAGCTGTTTGGCGACGAGCCGTGGTTTGATGATGGAGACACCAGGAGACGACTGCGAGAGTCAGTCGTCGAAGCTCACCGGGAAGAAAAGATCTTGGTTGGCCCAGCGGCTGACGAGGTCGAGCGGATTTGCCCTTCTAACGGCCGAGTACTAGGTGCAGGAGCGCCTTAGCCGTAGCATATACCGTATAGCCTTATGGCAGCTTTAGCTCTTTTGATCGCATCCCTTTTGTAGCGCAGCGGAGATTTTTTCACTTTGTGTGCTTATTTCTGGTGGCGTGCTTCCGATCTCAGGCCGTGCTGCGGCTGGGTGGTGCACACCAAGGTGGCTACGGAGAGCAGGATGTGCAGTATGCCTATCGGCAGCTGGCGCGGGCCCTGCATCCGGACAAGAACCCCAACATCCCCACAGCGGCAAACGCCTTCAAGCGCTTGTCCGAGGCCGCTGATGAGCTCCGGCAAGGATTGACGGAGCAGCGAGACGTGTTGAAGACACTTGTGGCTTTCGCAGGACGCCAAGCGACGACAGAGATGTTGGAGAGACCGCAGGAAGCCATTTTTGCAGAAGCCTGCCGGGTGCTCCATACCGTCAGCACCACTGCCGGTGAAGGCCACATCGACCGCCCGGCTTTGAATCGTGCAGCCGCAGTCAATTCTCAAAAGGCATTGCTCCTGGCTTCAGAATGGTTTCAAAAGTCGCAATTGTTGGAAATCTTCGGGACAACGTCCGTAAGGACCGCGTATGATTGTGCTCCCAAGCGATATCGGGCGCAATTCCTCTGCCTCATAAACCGCCTTCTCATCGTTGAGGCCAGGCAGTTCGGAGATGGTCATATCCGGGCAGGATGGAATTCCATCATGCAGAACTTTCCAGAACTTGGACTTTGGCGTGAGTTTAGAGATTCTCTGTCCGTGCACGTCTGGGACATCAGCAAAGATTCGACAGAGGCAGAGGCAAGAGTCTATGCTGACGAGGACGAAGAGAAGGATGCCAAGGAACCAGAGCTGGACAGCCGGACAAAAGCACAACGGCTCCTTGAGTTCTATTGGCAAACCTGTTCCGGGCCTACCTTTCAAACGGCACACGACAAGCTCAGGCACCGTGGGAAGATGACCTTGCATCTTGGGATCATGCAGCTCATGGAGGAAGCTACACAGGAGGTTGTCGCGAAGTTGAATTTGAAAGAAGGCAAGGAGTGGAAGTTCAAGCAGACGGTGGAGCTGGTCAAAGAACATGCAGATGATGACGGCATTCGACAGAAAGCCTTGGAGTTGGAGCGCATGGTGGAGTATCCTGTAGGAAAGCTTTTTGGCATTCGTGATGAGCGGCGGGCAGGCAGGAGCGAGCGACCGAGTCGTAGCCGCAGTCGGCGTCGTCGGAGCCGCAGCGTAAGTCATGCAAGTCGAAGACGACGGCGGCGGCGCAGCAGCAGCCGCCGGAGCAGCCGCAGCCGCCGCAGCCGCCGCCGTGATCGACGTGACCGTCGCGGCGAGGGCCGAGATGAAAGGCCCAGAGACACGAAGCCTGAGAAAGACGTGAAAGGCGAAGCCACGGGCGACGCCGACAGCTCCAGGCCCTCAGATGTGAAGCGCGGAGTAGTGCGCACGCGCAGCAAGTGGGACGTTGCGGAAGGGGGCAGCATACGTGTGCCTGGGCGAACGGCCGATGGAAGGCCTACATATCGTCGGCAGTGGGATGCAAAAGATGGTGACGCAGCACGGGCCTGCGCCGCCTGGGTCAGACCTTGGCGCGTGGCCATAGCTGCCTTGCTTCCTAGTGGGTTCGATGCTGCCCTGCCCTTGACACATCCCGACATTCGTAAATTAACTGCCGTGCTTTGGAAGCACATTCTCAAGTGGGAAGGGAGTGACAGCAGATGTCTTGGGCTTTTCAAAGCAGATGCTCAGACACCGCAGACATTTGGCTGGGCTGGCAGGTCCAAGTCTACCCGCGGACTTGATCCAGACTTGGCGCCCTGTGAATGGGCTTTTGTTCCGATGTCAGACCTCCTGCTGGTTGTCGGGGAGGGCATTGTCGGCATTACTTCGGAAGGTATCTTCAGTGCTCATTTTTCCGGGCACCAGCGTTTCACTCTGGACGAATATTTGCAGCAAGAAGAGGTCCCGGATTTGTCGCCAACCGTGACTACGTAGCAGCAGAAGAGCGACTTCTTGAAATGCTGCGTCAAAACAAGAGGGAAAGTGGAAAGCCCGGAAGCGCACGGTGAGCAAGCAAGTAGTTTCAGCTGATCTGCCAGCCTGATCTTCGGATGTTTTTAGCCATTCGCCGCTGACAGGCGGATGCCAAATCGCTTGTCGACCAGCACCTGAGTACGGAGGAGCAGTGCGGATCAGTGTTGTGTGGCACAGTGTTGACGAAAGCGCAAAGTGCCATGAGTAGACCACGAGAAGTTTGAGCGTGCCTGGAAACATGCTTTTCGTCTTTTGCTCATTCAGGCCAAGCTCTGCCACGAACACATGCAAGTGTATCAGCATCTCAAGACTTGCAGATCAGCAGATCCTTTTCGCCTTCTTGCAGTGTGCTCCGCTATGCCTGCAAGGCCACAAAATTCTCAGCCCTTCCGAGCCCCCCCTGATGGCGTGTTATCAGCCCGCTCAAGCTTCCACATGCTCGGGCCTCTGCCTCTTTCCTGTGGTCAGCTCTCCTTCGCGTCAGTGTTAAGGACCGGAAAGGCCCGTGGGCTCTGCCGTGAGCCAGAAGGCAAAAGTGGAGACTCGGAGCACTCCTCGGCTCAGGTGCATGCGGTCTCATTCCGGAGCACCTGCCGGCCCCGCACCCAACCTGAGGCTTCTTTACCGGGAAAGACACTCCTTTCAGAAGGGCGGGCAGCTGCATCGAAGTGCTCATTTTTCTCGCTACTCGCAGGTCGGGAGATCCGCTAGGTCCAGCAAGCGCAAGCATCAGGAGCCTGCAGCGAGATGTTCCGAGATCTTGCTGTCGTCACCGAGTGTGTGGAGGAGTGGTCGGCCCCTGGCCACCTGGATCGACGAGTTGGGGACAGCCCCAGCTCCGGCCCAGAGCCAGGTGATCCTGCAGAAAGTGTGGGGTGCTCGGGAAAAAAAGCAGCAGGCTCTCTGCCTCTTTTTTGCAAAAGCTGCTCTTCTTCCTGGCCTGGGCCGAGGAGTCCTCGCGGCGCCGGTCTTCCCTGGGCCTGCCAGATCTGTGGCCACAAAGACCTTGGGGCCAGTCTCACGAGCTGTCCGACATGTAAGCGGAGTCGGGGGACGGAGCTCAGACGCTCCTACATGACGGCCGCAGAGATCCTCGGCATTGACTCCTTTCCTTGAAGCCCCAACCACCAGTGACCAGTGCTTTCCCCCGTGCTCAGGCTCACGGAGTCCGTGGTCAAAGCTGTGAATGGTGGCGAACCAGGCGAGCTCCAAGCCGGAGGCCTCTCGTCAAAGCGGGGGTGTGTTGGCTTCATCGGGTTGTCTGCTGCTGCTCCTTTCGAAACTCGAGGATTTAAAGGTTGTCGCTGGCCCTGCTTGTTTGTCTTTCTCGAGCTGCGGAGTTGGTTCCGTGCCGAGTTCTGCCCGAGTTCTGGGGTTTTGATCGGTGTCTTGTTGGGGGTTCGGAAGCCGCTGCCCCAAGGCAGGGGGGTTTTGGCACGTGTGCGGTGCATTCCGTGCCATACAGCAATCCGGCAGACAGCCGGATGCTCACCGCTGCCACGAGTTCGCGAGATGACCTCGTTGCCCTGCACCTGTGAGGCACAGCCCCAGCCTCGCAAAAGGCACAGCGCCGCGGCACGAGCCCTTCCAGACGCGGAGACCGTGACCATGCAGCCACGCTGCCTAGAACCTTGGAAAGAATCAACACTTCGCCCCCACGTGTTTCATGGCGACTTTGCTGAAGTGAGGCAGATCCACTGGAAACCGTGCAGCACGCGTCACCTTCCAGGACGTTCTCCCAAGCTCCGACCCCAAGACGAAAAAGGGCTTATGCCTGGTCCCCGTCGTGAAAAAAGCGCTCCAGGCCGAGGCGGGCCACGCCCGGCAAGGGGGAGCCCTGCGTGGAGCTCCGCGCTGGAGCGCGGTCACAGCGACGTTACTTGCCACGGCTCAGATGTGGCACATTGTCGGGTTGAGGCTTTGGAGGCACTTGTATGCCAGAGTTGGATTCATCTTCTTGTACATTGCTGAGGCTTTGGATCGACATCAAGAGGACCATGAGGCCCTAGAGGGGCCGCACTAGCAACTCCCCACAGCAGAGCCCTGTTGGTGAAAGAAAGAGAGAGAGGTTTGATGAAACAAGAGAGAGACAGAGACCGCAGTAGAGGGGGTAGGCCTTCGGACCAAGGCGTCTCGCATGTGGAGAGTCTTCCCCTGCCGGATTCCCGTTGCCTCGGCGGTGTAGTTGAGCAAAACGGCTGGGGGCGCGACAGCACGCGGGCTAGGGGAGCTCCCCTAGCCCATAGCCCTGACGAAAGAAAGGGAGTCGAGACTCCGAGACCGGGTCTGCGGCGTAGTAAGGAAGGCACCATACGGGCTTCGGGATGATTTCGTTTCGTGGATTGGAACAAGCTTTCGGCTTCCTAAACCACAACACGATGCGCACGGCGGATAATTTGGGCTTTCAGCTCGAGCGCTAAGCATGAGTGAGTCCATATACCAGCAAAGATGCCCTGAGGGTCCTGAGGGTCAATGATTAATCATTCATCATCTTCTGCATGCTTCAAACCTTTTTGTGTGGTTCCCTGACCACGTATTTGTGGGGGCCCCTTCTCCTGTTAGTTCATCATCTACCAGTCATGTCGGGGCTCTACAGACAGCTTTGGTGTATACCGTTGTGACCTGAGCCTACCAAGCCCTTGGGTCCTTGGGGGCCTTAACTGCTTGAGAGGAGAAGAAGACAAGTATTGCGATTTGCCGGCAGAAAGACCGTAAGCCTTGCAGAAAGAAGCGAGACACAAGCCATGCAAAAAGACAGAACAACAGCTGCAGAGCGATGATCACAGGCCAAAGCACTCGGACCCCTCCGCCCACTTATCGCCAGTATTCCAGAGGCCTGCTGCTGACATGCCCTTGCTTGCAACTGCGTAGGCTCATTGCCGATTTCGCAAGTCCACATCAGTCTCGCGACGTGAGGCAATCGGCAAGACGGCGGGGAGTCGCCACGCAGGTCCAGGCCAGGCATCAGACGGCAGAGAAGCGCGTGTGCTTGCAAAGCCCCCGAATTTCCACAGTCTCCGCGACCATTTGCAACCACGCGAGCCGAATAGGTGCCAGCGTTCAAGCGCACCGCCAAAGTACAAGTAACAAGGATCTTGTTACGCTCTCATCACACTGACTTTTCCACCAAGCTGCCATAAGCTGCCTGCTATGGTGCTCAAGGTGCGGTTCTTGTGACACTCTGCGAGGTTGTGTTTGGGAGATGGGGGTTTGCGAGCTCGCTCGCAGCGACGGGCTGGAAAACGTCAGAAACGGCATTCCACGGAGCAAAGTGCCGCCCGGGCTTCCACTACCTGCACACAAATTCGTTCGCAGGCAAAGATGCCCTAAGGCGCCACATGCCATTGCTGAGAGCACAGCACTACAGGAACTCCTCGGTTTGCCAGGGCTCGTAAGTACTGCGACCTTGCAGTTTTGTTTACACGGATGCAATCCAGGCAAGACACGCGTAAGTGAGCCTCTGCCTCTGCTCTGCTGGCGCCGCAAACAGGAGCGGTCTTTACTGAGCCGCCACCACCCATGGGCCACAACCCGCTGGAGCGTGCCGGCGGAGCCGTCGCGCCTACGTCTTGGGAAGCGAAGTTCGGTTTTTTGGGTCGTTCATCAACTTCTGGCGTGAGGCCGAACAGAGCCTTTCGAGGTGCGAGTTGGACCGCTTGTCATGCCAGACAGCCGCAGAGTTTCAGGGTGCCAGAGTGCAGAGCGTTTTTGTTTGTGTCAGGCCGAGATGGGATATCACCGGCTGGGCCACCGCTCCCTACTCGAGGTGAAGCAGTGCAGTGCTGCCAAAGTGCGGTGCAGTGGTGCGGTCGTGTTTCAAGTGGCTCAGGTGAAGACTGGGCTTCCGCTTCTGCCAGCTTTCGTTTGGGGGCCACCATCCCCCAAAGCGCAGCGAGTTCGTCCGCACCTGCTTTCTTTGGAGGCCGACCGAAGTGGCGGCTTGCCGCAGCTGCCGCAGCGCTACAGTCGAACAGCGAAGAGTACTGTACAACAAATCTGTGCAGATATACTGTTCTCTACTCTTCTTTTGTGGCCTAACGTAGTCTGTGTTCCTGCGCCCAAGCGAGACGTGTTCGGACATGAGCTGCTCACCTGCGCGTACATGGGCATTGAAGTGACATGGAGCGCGCCAGGGCCCCATGTCAGTGGGGGAGGGTCCATGCCTCGGCAGGAAGGTTGGGCGGCTGAGCTGGTGCTGCGTTCTTTTGAAAACTCGGGCAGGAAGTCTCGCTAGCTCTTCAGCAGGTGTGCAGCTGCCACCTCCATTGCAAGCGTTTGTTGGGTCGGAGGCAGTGATGCGCAGGTTGTGTGGACAAGCGTAAAGCGTTTTTGGCGCAGGTGCCGCGCACAGAGTCGGAGGTCAAGGGGGTGCCTCGGCGGCTCGAGAAGCCAGGTGCGGTGCGCAGTGCGAGCAGCGGCTGTGCGAAGGTCGCCTCCGTCAGCTCAGGTCGGATGCAGGAGCTGCCTGCACGGTCTATGGCAGGCCAAGTCCGCACTTATGTCATTGTCACCGCTTGGACCATACCGACCTCCTTGACAGAATCGGCTTCGGCGCCCTCGCTCCAGGCAAGTCGGGCGATCTGTGGGATGCTGTTGGGCCGTTGTAAACCAGGCACGGGCAAAGAAACCGGACATCCCGGATGTTAACATGGACATTGAAGCAGTGCTCGAGGCCATGCGGTCGCCAATCGACAATGCTCGTTGCCTCGTAGTTGCGAAGAGTGTCAGCCCAGGCGCAAAAGCGGCGCATCGAGGGTTTGAAGAACAAGCTGAACATGACCATAGCCTGAACAACATTGTACAGGCTAGGCTAGGTTTGTCGGCATGTCCTGCAATCGAAAAGGTGTCCGGCAGTCTTTTCATCATGTTAGAGGCACTTCGAGGCAGTTGCATCTTCTTACCCTAGGCATCAGGATGGGATGGTAGCTCCGAAGTCAAACGACCGACCGTTGTTCTCGACGCTCCCGGAGACTTTTTGTATCAGGCTCATTAGCTTTTGTATCTATGTGTGGCTTGGCTTTGAAAAGGCACTTGCGCTTGCATGAGGCTCAATCTGCGAGTTGCCAGACTCCCAGACGTGGCGGGAGGGTAGGGGGGTGACGCTGGGCCAGCCATGGCGTACGGTCCCTTGGCGCAATGTGCCTTCATGTCGGGCCCGTCCCCCTTCAAAAAGAAGGCGGGCTTGGGCGTCTTGCTGCTGTCGTTGGGAGCCGTGCGTGTGCTTGAGCGTGTGACCCATGTGACAGGCGCCGCCCAGCACTGAGAAGAAGACCTTCAAGGACATGTTGCCGCCATGGAAGCCTCCAGATCGATGCGAAGCACCTCCACCAGGTTCTTTCATGCTGTATTGTTTCGACATGGAAGAAGTGAAGTCTGACGCGAGTGCTGCCAGCCGATCCCTTCCGTTGGACGAAATGTCAGCCGTCGTGTTTGGCTCCTCCCAAGACGTGGATGGCATGGTCTATGATGGCAACAAAGGTGTCAGGCCAGAGCATGCGGCCATCTATTACATGAAAAGCCGATGGTTCCTCAAGGCCGTGAATGGGCCCGTCACGGTTGAGAGTATGACTTTGCACCCCCATCTCAAAGACTCCGATGGCAAGCCGCCCAAGCGCTACACGTCGGCCGTGACCAAAAAGATGGAGACGATTGAGCCCATGGATGCCAAAAGGAAACTTACCAGAGAGTTCTGCGTGTTTCGCCTCGGTGACTCAGATCGTCGATTCTGGATCGGTGGACCACTGCCGGTAGGGGATGGAGAAACGGAGGAGGCCGGTAGCGGTGCCGGGAATGCGCCGGAAGGCCGTGCTGAGCGCAAGAAGGACCGCAAGGAGCGAGAGAAAGAGCGCGATCGCAGGGAGGATCGCGACAGGGAGCGTTCACGCTCCCCTCGCAGCCGCAGCCGCAAGCGAAGGCGCTGAGCC
>CAJNJA010017611.1:0-10900 GCA_905231915.1 Symbiodinium necroappetens
GCCCTGCGCGACAACAAGTCCTCATCCATCAAACGCTCAACCTCCTGATAGATCAGCTCGGGAGATTTCTCGAGGCTTTCGCGAAGCAAGCGGTAAGCAGCGGCTTTGGACCTTGAGCCCGAGGAAGACCCGAGACCGAAAACATCTGAACCCGAAGGGCCCTCAGCATGGTCAAGGTAGGCATCAAGGGTACTCGGCCGGTCAACTTGCTTCTTCTTTTCGACGAGCTGTTTCATGATCCCAGTCAGCGCAAGAACAGCTCGTTCCACAGCAGGGGCCTCTCCCCCTACGTCGGGGACATCATCACCGAGGCCGCTAGGGGCCGCAACACTGCCGACCCCATCCTCGAGGTCGGCCTCATCGGCACCAGGAAAATCATCGAGGCCGCCTCGCCCACCTCTCATCAGCCGGCTTATCTCAGCGAGCTCGCCGGGCGAAACGCCAGCTCCCAAAGCGGCCCTCGTAACGGCTGGGTCCAAAGAGGCAACTTCCTTAGCCCGACCAGGCGGCTTTGGAGTGCCCGGCACAGAGCCTTCAGTGGGAGGTACTCGAGGCTTTCTTGCAACAGCTTTAGTCTTTGCCCCTGCTTTTCCAGTAGGCGGCACGGCAGGCCCCGCACGATCTGCAGCGCTCACAAGCCTATCAACGCTCTCAGCAATGCGAGCCATGCTAGCCTCAAGGGCACGAAACCTCTCCTCATGCTTTGCTCCCTCGGCAGGAGCACTCAGAGCACTCTGGAACCCAAAATGGGCCTCGGCAAGCTCAACAAGGGCCCCCGCAAACGGAAGGCCTGCACGGGACGAGGTGGCAAAAGAGATGTCGGGGAGCTCGCTGGACTCAAAGGTAACCTGGTCGGCCAGGCTGGCAGCAAGCAACCCTATCCAAACCTTCATAGGCGACTCGCTCCCTACAACCGAACGGTCAGCTGCAGAGGCACAAGCAACTTCAACAAGCATGGGCCGAGAAAACGGGCCCGCGGGCAACTTACGCTGCTTGGGTTTCTTATCCCAAGCCTTCTGAGGAAAAACTGCCAAGGTCCTGCCTTCAAACGGGACCACAAGTATAACTGAAATGGTGCGCCGAGAATCGCCGTCTCCAACAGCTAAGGCACCAAGCTCATATTCATAATTCACTGCTCCACCAACATAAGCAAAACGGAGCTCCCTCGGCCGAGCCTCAAGAGCTTCAGGCTCCCCCTCGGAGCTGGCTTCATCCTCAGACATGCCTCTCTACCGGGGCTTGAAACCCAGCACTGTCGGCAGCAACTGCAGCTTCCCACTGAGAGGGGAAGCCGGCAAACACAACTTCTTCAGCAAGGAAACCGGAGGGCTTCACAAGCTTCTTGATGCTCTCGAAGTTTCGGGCAAGCAGAGGCGGGTCGTAAACCTTCCCACTGTGGTCCCGAAGCACAAGGTACACTCGATTTGCAAGGGGATTCTCTTCACGACCACTCGGACCCCGATGGTGCCCTGCAAGACACCGCAAAAACCAAGCCCCGACCCTCTTTGCAATGGCACGGCGCTCGTCCTCAGTGATGCCTCGGCCAGCAGGGCCCGGATCGACGTATGTACCTGAGCCAGGAGCAGCGAGGGAGGTTCCAGGGACAGGGCCGGGAGAAGCAGGCCTCTCCGAAGATCGGTCAACAGGGGTCCAGGCGTGAGGGGACGGCCCTAAGGGTCCTGGGCTGTTAGAGGCGGGAACCGGCGGGGCTAGCCTATCAACCACAAGAACCTGCAAGGCACGAAGCTCCGAGCTGAGCCGCCTGACCTCGGAACTCAACTCCTGCACGGTCGCAACAAGCGTCTGCAAGGTGCGATCGGTGGATCCCATACACTCAAAGAATCCGGTAAAGGGGCCCAGCTCGAGGCCTGAGAGCAGCCAGCCGCTCTCTGACAACGGCAGTCCACCAAACCCTAAGGAGGTAAACCAGATCTATAACCGGACCGGCAGCTAGCCCAACCAGAATCCCAAGAATCAAGGAAGGGATATGCACCCTCTCGGCAAAGTCCACAGCCGGGCAGCTGAAGGGAATCGGTGGAGCCTCAAAAGCAGGAGGCAGTAAGTCCTCGGCCGCCCTGAGGAAAAGAGAGACGAGGCTTCCCCCTAAAAGCGAAGCCTGCACCGGCCTAAGGGCCATCTACTCCTTGACCCAAAAGATCTTCCGAACCAAGCTCAGCAAGCATGCTTAAAGACAGCTCGCAGCCACAGTTTCTCTTCGCCGGAGTGGAAACGCGTGTCAATGTTGCACATCGTCAATGCAACCACCACAATTGCAGCAAGTGAAGAGTGGTTATGACAGCAGTGTCTCCCATGCAGGCCGCGGCCGTACGGCCCGACCACCTGACCGTCCCCAAACTCAAGACTGCTGCAAAATGCAACCTGCTTAAGCATCTTAAGCACGACCGCCTTCAGACTTTCAGCATGCTCCACAGAGAATGTGGACTGTCGTCCCTTCTCGGCAGGAGGATGTCTTGAAGCCTTAGGTCTTGGAAACCTGTATTCAACTTGCCATTTTGCAAAGGCTTGGGATATCCTCCAGCCCAATAGCATCAATAACAAACCGGTTTCCGTAGCAGCCGCTGCATTCCGGGAACAGGTTGTACAAAGCAGTGTTCTTCAGGACGCCGGGCACAGACATGTGCACACCAACATGCCGAGGGCCACTGGACAGCAGCATGCCATACACACGCTCCTGCCTCGGACATCCCGTCTGCATACTCACCATCTCCTGCAGAAGCCAGCGCACAGATTTACTGAATCTACGTACGGCCAAGTTGCATGGTGATTTGTGCCTTCGACTTCGGCTATACTATATCATCAAATCCTTCAACTGACTCAACCGAATCGAGCGGCACTCGCGATGCTACTTTTCCATGTTGGGGAGCCTGTCTCTCAAACGTACATGGATTTTTTGGCATACCGTCGGAAGGGTGGTGGGCATCGACTAGGTGTCGTCAGCATGCCGATGTGCTCGAAAGCATCACCATTTCGAGTCCTGTCAGAAACGCCGCGTGCACCAGCTCGTGGACAAAATCCACAGGGTTCCTTCGCGGGTCCTCGGGAAAACAAAAGAACAGCCTGTCCAGAGATGCAGGCGGCAAGGTAAGTTTCCCGCAGGTAAACCCTTGCCCTTGAATTCTGCATCGGCTGCTGCAACCTGAGCTTGTCAAGCAGAAAGCTTTCGATGCCAGTGAGCGAGCCCAGTTCAGCCAGTTGTTCCCTCCCAAGTGCAGCCTGCAACAAGCCGATCAGGCATCTGGCCACTTTCTGCTCTCATGGTGCTGTCGCGCTCGTTAGACTTGCGGCGAGGCATGCCTGCAAGTCAGTGTCCGTTACCTCGGCAAACTTGCAAAGAGAATCGCGAACCTCAGGGAGGCAGACACGAGCTGTCATGATACGTGCACAATCTCGCCCTCCCGGTCCAAAAAAACCACAAATGCATCCCGGCCTTAGCCAACCTGGGCTCCGACCAGATGGACTGATCAGAAAGGGGCTTGCCACCTTCTAACTCCAACCTCTCCAGCAGCAAGCCCAACTCATCAAAGGCAGCCAGCTTCTCAAGGCCGCCAATCGTTCTTTCGACGATTTTCCACCATTCCTGCCAGCTCCATCCCACGCGAGCCCAGCCCCAATCGGAGTCCGGGCTCTTGGGATAAATGCTAAAGAGCATCTGCCGCAACACCCCCCTGGCATCCTGACCTCCGGCCATCGCTGTTTCCACGGCCTCCTCCACTGCCCGCGTCTTCACGCGATGGCCCTTAATGAGCTCGGCCAGGACGGCACCGAGGCCACCCACGGGGGGCTCGTTGAGGCAGAAGGCAATGATCTCTGTAAGAACTCTTGACTGGCTATCCACGGGAACATTCATCTTGGCCCAAAACTCGATCCAATCTTTGGGTTTCTGTGCAGCCTGCTCCACAACCAGAATCTTCAGGCATCGACTCAACAGTTCGTTTTGAACTTGCCCGGATTCTGACACAATTCTTTTCTCCTGTACCTCACCCATAAGCGCATAGAGAGGATCAGTGCTTGAGAAGGTTTGCCATGAAGATGCTTTTCGAACCGCTTTTCGATCAGCAGAGTCTTCCTCTGCATCAGCAGGGGATGCAGAGCGCTTCATGGCATGGGTCATCAGTCCGGCTCAGGCAATGTTTATCGTGAGGCTTGTTGGCTTGGTCTCGTGTTGCCTGCAGACAGTCTGTTGTTGCGTCACATGAAATGGGAGCCAACGGCATCTCATCTGAGAACAGGCTGCGGTCAACTCTGTGATCACAAAGCCGCCAAGCAGTTGCTGACAAGGAGCCAGGAGCTCTCTGGAGGCTCCATGCAGCGGCACCTGTGCTCTCAGCACAGCTGATGCTCCGAATCTCACTGCTGTTCCAGTTCTTGTCCACGCACCGTCAAAGCTGCGCTGCTCCCCTGCAGGTGTCTCCGTACTGCCTCAGCTTCGCTGTATGCAGCAGGATGCAGCATGCATATGTAGCATAACAGCCCTAGACTCCTAGACTAGTTGGGCATTACAGACAAGAATGTACCAGAAAAGATGCTGGCAAGCATCTGCCACACACGAGGCGGCTAGCTTGAGCAAGGGCATGACAGCCTCGCCGAAGTGAAACCACGGCTTATGTGAGGCCTGGTTTTGCTGCGCAGGGCACGGAGAGAGCGAACCCCGTTGTCTGATGGTCAAGATCCAGTGCTCACTTGCTCACTTACGCAACTGCGTCAAAACCCATGAGCCTCCCTGCTCAGCCGAGCCGAAGCCAAGCCATGCGCTCGGAAGCCTGAGGCCACCAGATGCAATCAGACTGCCGCTGGTATCAAGAGAAACCAGTCTTTGAGACATGGAAGCCAAGGTCTGTGGTATTTTCCCACACGCCGCACGGTAGGTAACATTCTGGCTCTCTGACATTCATATAAGAAGGATTTGATCAGTGCTCACGTCAAGCATCCCCAAGCGCACGCGGATGCACGCATGCAGCGGTTCCGCGGCTCCCGCTTTAGCGGGATGACATCTTCGACTATAATCATGTTCTTTCGACAGTCCTGCTCTGCTCCTTTGGACACGCACGATTCATCTTCCGCCATGATACTTTCGCACTCTTGCCGTTCTTCAGTTAATTGACTTGATGACTCGTGCTCCCCCCACAGAGCCGTGCCTATTTTTGTGCTGGTGGACCTGCGCGACAGTCCCGTGTTATCTTTTTGCCTTCGAATCGCTCGAAGTCCCTGAAGTAAGAACAAGGCAGCACTTTTTCGTCACTGTTTGTGCCTCCCCGGGACCCTCGCAACTCCTTGGTGTGGTCTCGACAGTCTTACTGTAAGGGTGAAGGAATGTCGCGAATCCCTAAATCGCGCTACCACCGCATTGCCGTGCGTATCCGTACATCTTTTTGGGGTGCAGATCATCTTCTGGCAGCGCGCGTCGTGCCTGTCCTCGCATCCAGTGCAGTGCACGTTTTGCGATTGGTGTCGCCCCTCCCAAACTTGTGCTCCCACCTCAGTCCTGCACATATAACGGGCATGCTTTGGGGTACAATCGCGCTCCGACCGCGGTGTGGGTGTGCATTTTGGCCTTATGAGGCCTCACGGGATGGTCTCGGAAGCCTGTTTGGGATCTGCGCTGCATATTTTCGATCGAGATCTAGTGAGGTGCCGACTGTGCCAGCGGCGGTTGAAATTCATGCTTGGTTTGAGGTGGACCGACTTTGAAGGTGGGCCTGCACTTCCAGAGGTCTGCCTGATCCTGGCCTTAAACTCAGGCTTGTCTAACTGGCTAAATCGGATGCCCCATCGGCAGTATGCGAGAACGAGCCGTTCCACAAGAACTCGAGAGGAGAGCGCACGAAAGCTAAGGCGGGGGGGAAGTGGCGGCTGTGTATTGCGAATGCGAGCAGGTGCTGGCAATCGAATGTCAATGAAACAGTGCTCCTTGTATGCAGTGTTGCGAACTGGTGCATAAAGCCTAAGCCGGCGCTGAACTACGCATGGCAAAGCTCGTTCCTCAACGCAAGAAACAAGAACAACTCTGAAACGTTTGTTTACCCTCAGATGTTTTCTTCCGTGCTTTTGTAGTTCGTTGTTCGTTGTCTTTATTGGTCTCGTTCGCTTTTTCGTTGAATCTGCTCTCCCTTGTGTTGTTGTTCGTTACCCAGTATTTTTTGATTTATTCGTTATGTCCTCGTGTCGTTGTGTCTGTCTCTCTTGGTGGCTTTAGTTACTTTAGTGGTGCATTTGCCCATCATTTCGCTATCAGTTGTTCTATTTGGGTATTTCTTTAGTTCTTTCGCTCGTTTTTCGTTCATTAACTGTTTATTTCTGTACTTATGTGATTATGCCGTTCTTCCGTTAGTTCGTAATTGTGTTCCTTCGTTGATTCTTTATGTCGCCCTTGGTCTCGTTCTTTCGCTTTGCTGTAGCTTCCTTATCTCATCCTATCCCTTCGGTCTCTATTTCCGGTTTCGATATTTCTTTCTTGCGCGCCCCAATGCCTCCGCCTCCTACACAAAAAACAGGGTCCCCCTCACCCTGCCACAAACTCGTCGATGCTTGTGCTTGTCAACAGCGAGTCGGAAAGCTTGCGCGAACGTGAAACAGTGTTAGGTCATAGAAAATGCTGCTGTCTTCAGTGCAAAGATGTGCACTTCTGTCTATACTGACCACTTCCGGGGGTGGGGGGGCGGCCTCACGGTCGCGGCCTTCCTGGCAGCAAGGTGGGGGTCGCCTCCCTCGCTGACCCTAGATCATAGATCCCTGGTGTATTTAGGAGCTAGGACAAAAGCCAAGTCCATCAACAACTCCCGCAAGCTCCAAAGGAGCTACGACTTCCCTTTCGTGATGCCAGAGGGCAAGAAATTGCCCAAGTTCACGGCATGTGTGGCTTCTCGGTGGTCCCTTTACATTGCATGAAGCTGCCAGATCAAGGATGAATCTCAAGTTTTAAACAAGGCGGCTTGGCACCGCGTTCTTGAATCAGAGACACAACGGCACCACCCGGGCTTCGCACGTGGTGCATCCCAGACCTCTGACCATATGGACAGAAGTTCCTTGGCAAGTTTCGGGGTAGTAGAGGAGCAGAGGAGCAGGAGACGGAACAGAGCCAGATGCCCAAGCTTCCGGTGGCATCGGAATGCCTCCAACCTGAGACTCCGACCGAGAGAGGCCGGCAATGGCCGGCACATCTCACGAGTCTCACATCTCTTCGAGGTCTCTAAGGCCTGCGCAGGCTCCAGGTGCTCCAGGTCCATGTCCATGTCCTCATCGCTGCATCAAATCGTCAATGCTAAAACTTCCTCGTAAAAATATTTGATCACAGCAAGCACCTGTTTAACAGAGTCTGCAAACGTCTGTAAATCACGGGGCTGTCGCAGCTAAGCCACGTCCCTGCCAGGTAGGTCTGCAAAGAGACTACGGTACTGCAACGGCTGACAGGAGCATGCCGGGAACATCTGAAAATTCATTGCGTGGAGGACAAGCTTGTTGAGAAGGCCGCGGTGGCACCACTACATGTGTGTGGTGATTTTTTCTTCATTGGGCTTGAATTTCTTTCGCGTCTTTTGTTGACGCTGATCGCATTTGACGACTGAAGCTTCGTCGTCAGGCTTTGGATGCGCATCCTCCTGGCTTCAAAGCTCAGTCGACTCTGAACATCTCGAAACGGGCGTTGGCAAATGCACCTGCTCTCCTGTGAGCTTCAAGCACAAGAGTATGCACCTGCAGCTGCATAGCGGGGGCTGCTTCACTTGCAGAACTGAGCCTGTGCCCCGTTAAGCTCGCATGACACTGCACTGCATGCAGAACCAAGTCGCTCAAGCTCGCAAGCTGCTTCCAAACCGTCACAGCCTCCGTGCTTGTGCGAGCACTCACTGCCTTTCTCTGCAACGCCAGGTGCCACATCTCAACTCACGCCTGCAAAAGAGTGCTCCTGGACCTTGAAGTTCTTCGCAGCCTCGATGAAACTCTCCAGAATCAGGCTGAGGTGCTGGGGAGACTACGAGCTGCCTCCACCAAAAGCAGAGCATGCGCATCGGGATCACGCCTCGGGAGAGCAAAGGTGCATAAACTAACTCTACACCACATTCTCGCGCCTCTGCAGGCACAGCCAGCATGTGGCACTCGAGGATCCCTGCAGAAGAAGCTATCCCACAAGGCTCAACCGCACGCCACAGCCCCCCGCAGCCTTCAGAAGTGTTCGGATGGTCAGGATTAACGGCCTTCGCAATATTCGATCACTGGGAAGCTTTGGCTGCTTTGGATGAGGATCGGACTGAACAAGTCGACTGGCAAAGACAATGTCCGAGCCAACAACCAGGTCGAAGGATCCTGCTAGATTTTGATCGCTTGGAGCGATGCCCACTCAGCCCCGCAGCCCCTTTCCCCTCCTTTGCTCCTTACGGCTGTCATGTTCGCTTCGCTGCCCCAATCGAGTTCCAAAGCCTTGACTCGGCAGGTGCGACGCCACCGTGATGTGCGACTTGAAAAACATGAGGGCTGCTTCTGGAGCTCTTGAGCCTCGGCAGGCACGAAGTCCTCTCCTTGCAAGCTCTTGTTCGCAGCCTGGCTGCTGGTCCACATTCGACTGAGCGAAAGCAGCACACAATCTTCTTCTTCTTGCAGCCTCCACATTCCGCACCAAGTTTTCCATGGCAACATGCTGCTCTGTAAGGACGACCTTTCCATGATGAAGCATCGGCAACAGCTCTGCTACAGGAGGTGCCTCTGTCAAGATCTTGCCTCACATCCAAGACGAGACAATCCGAGACCAAGCAAACCGCATCCTGCTCCAAGCCTCACACACACACATACACACCATCAGGTTGTGCAACTGCCACCATGCGTGACTGCGAATGGGCTTAGTCAGTTCAGTTTCAAGTCATAACCAACTGCTGACAAATGCACAAGCATCTTTGGATATGATTTTTGGATGATCCAGCTCAGTACCCAGCTCAACAACACGAAGTGGGCGTCCTTCACTTCGCCGCAAGCCTTTCGACTTCAGCGAAGCTGAGACTTATGGTTGGCACGAGATCAAGACTTGAACATGGCACATGGGCCAGTGAACTCCGAACCCGCTGGGGACGTCTGCTTGCTTGAGCATTGAGCTGCAACACGTCTAGGCCCGTGTGGCTATGTGTATCTGGTGCAAGTGCCGGTAGGTTCCTGTTGGAGCATAATGAATGGCAGGTTCGGCGCTGGGTCCAGACCCTCGCATTCAACAAACACTCCTGCTTGTCCAAGCCCCAGCACCTGGGATTATGGCTTGCTGCAAATAGCGCAAGAGGAAGAAGGCTGTTTCCCACACCTCGCACGCACGGCCAGCACCCGGAGGCCCGGAGAGAAACAAACCAAACACTCTTGAGGTTCGCTAAGCATCACTAAGCCTGCTGCGACTCCACCGCTGTGCTCCTGGGTGGATCGGTCCTGGGCAACCTCGTCACGACAGTGCCAAGCCGACCGTGACAACTTTCGTGTCGCTTCACCGGAGATGCATGCGATTCTGCAAACGTGAACTTTCGAAAGTGAAACATGAGCCTCTACGAATGATCCGCCCACTGCAACTCGTATTGCGGGGCGGCTTGCAAGCCTTGTCCACAAGACAAAAGTGTCAATGGCCTCTGTCATCCCCTGGTCACGGAGTACTCAGATCTCAACTCGAAGAGCTTGTCGCAGCGCTTGCCTCTCCATGTAAGAGCCGCCTGCAATGCCACATCGTGCCACGATCGCTGTTCACGTGGCATGCACGAGTGCAAGCACTATAGACAACTCTTGGAATGTGCATGAGTTTTGCCTCAATGTCTGCTGATGGACCGACGCGCTCGGCCCGCTTCAAGGCGTTCTTGCCTGCACAGAGCAAGAGTTGAACGAGGCTGTCTCGTTTGGAGCTAAGCAGAACTGCCAGCGGCGGCCTTCTGACACCGGCGGTACATCGCCGCTTGCTTGCGAGGCCTGTAGCTCTTAGTGTCAGCACCTCATGAGCAATGAATTTCTCCTGGCATCAAACATGACTATAGATGCCTTTCCACTGGCAGCTCGCTGGCGCTGCTTCTTCCTTGCCCCTTGCCGCGGCATCCCCTACCATGTCTTACGATTCACTTTTGGAACTGAGCAACTTCGGGATGTCTACGGTGGCTTTGCGACATGGAAAGTAATTGATCTATGATTGAGATTGAATCCATCCTACGCCGACTGCTTGCTCAGTATCAGAGCAAATGACACCGGCAGCACTTGCACATTGAAGCTAAAAAAAAGTAGTGGAGAAATATGAACAAAGGTTCTGGAAATTGCTTCCGATCTAATTCAAGCATCGGAACATTCAATAACGAACACATTTGCCGGATCTGTCATTCCTGTTGAAAGCGGGTCGATATGCTTTTACCGGAAAAGCCAGACGCCTCAGAGCGTAAGCTCGCTGAAAATGCTAGTCATGAGCAGGAGCCTGTGCCGCATGTCAGTCATCCATCGTCCATACTGAGAGATATCAAGCACGATGGAGCACGAAGTTCTCACGATTTCAGCGAAGTGCACGTCCGGAACTCATTTTGGTCTGCTGGCCATCCGGATCAGAGTCAGACACCATTTCGGGTGAAGCATCTGAGTCGACACCTCGGCACTTCGTTCACTGGGACTGTCAACTGTCAACCGCC
Organism: Symbiodinium necroappetens; assembly: GCA_905231915.1. Lineage (NCBI taxonomy): Eukaryota > Dinophyceae > Suessiales > Symbiodiniaceae > Symbiodinium > Symbiodinium necroappetens. Next base: position 10,641 of record CAJNJA010017611.1, read on the forward strand.
GAAACTGACCCGAAATCGAAGAAATGAGGCACTGGCCCACGCATCTGTTCGGTCCCGCAGCAATGGCAGCTGCCCGTCTTGCAGCAGCCGTGCGTTTGACAACTGGCCTTTTCAGCGCTCCTGTGCCAAACACATCAATCTTGGGCACGCGAAGCTGTGGAGTATGTGGGTGAGCGGAGTGGTTGGTGGTTTTGGTGGGGTGGGTGGGGTGGCAGGTGGTGGACGGGGGGGGACGGGGTGGGTGGGGTGGGGGTGGGGGT
>CAJNJA010017612.1:232-10900 GCA_905231915.1 Symbiodinium necroappetens
TGTATGTATGTGTGTGTATGTACGTATGTACGTATGTACGTACGCATGGATGTATTCATGTATCCAGGGTTTCGCACGTATGTAGGTATGTATGTATGTATGTATGCATGCATGCATGTATGTATGTATGTATGTATGTATGTATGTATGTATGTAGGCATGCAAGTATGTAGGTATGTAAGTTTTCTGTATACACGGATGTCGAGCCAGCGGTGGTTAAAGCAGTTTCTTCAGTTTTTTACTACTCGTGGGTTTTGTGACTGCCAACTCTTGGAAGGTTTCAGACGGGTCATGGGTTAGTGTAGGATGTGGTTGAGTTTTCGAACACGAAGCATCTGTTTTGTGTGTGTGTGTGTGGGGGCGTTCTTTGGAGTCTTTGTTGTCTATCGCTCCTGCTGCAAGATGACGTTCGAACGTCCGTAAAAACCGCAGGCCCGAACCCTTAACCCGGTTTGAGCTGTCTATGCCGCTGTGCAAGATTGGAACAGGGTGCCTCTCAATTCGAGTTTGTTCGATGTCTTTGAAGGCTAGGGCGGCTAGGGGTCTGGACATGTCTCGTGCTGCTGTTCTAGGGTTCAGAGTGAATGAAGGCTTGGGAAGGGGCCGCGCCCTACCGCGCCTCTGATTCATAGCGAACGTCAGTCTTCCCTGAAGAGGGTCGGAGTTTCGACGGAAAGCTCCAAGCCCTCAGACCCAAAGCCCAAAGCCCATTCCACCCATATTTCGCCTGCTCGTCCCCATCGCTTGCGAGATGGCCGGGGTAGGCCCTCAAGTCTTGAGAACAGAAAGTTCATCCTCGCAAACCCCCAGGCCCCCAAATCCCAAATCCGAAGTTTTCCCCGCCCTTGGTTTGGGGTTTCAGGTTTTGGTTTTTGGGCTTAGGGGTTCAGGGGTCTAGGGTTTTTAGGGTTTTGGGTTTAGGGGCTTAGGGATTAGGGGGAGCCCCATGCAGGGCTTCAGCCTCTTCCTGGACGGGAAGGTGATGGCATCCAGTGCGCCACCCAGGAGGAGTCTCAACGACCCACGGGTTTCGGGTTGAGGGTTGATGCAAAGCTAGGCTTCTAAGTCAGAGGCGTAGTCCGTCTTTGAGCCCTCTTCTCTTGAAGAGTCTCTCTAACAGCCTCGAGCTCTAAAACCTAATACGTAAACCCTAAACCCTAAAGCCTAAACCCTAAAACCTAAAACCTGAACCCTAAACCCTAAAACCTAAACCCTAAGCCCTAAAACCTAAAACCTAAACCCTAGAACCCTGAACCCTAAACTCTAAAACCTAAGCGAGCCCCGGAGCTGGAGGTCTGGATGACCGGGCCTTCTCCGCCGCCTTGCAGCTGCTCGTCATGGAGGCGCCCTGGGGTTAGGGCTAGGGTTTAGGGTTTAGGGTTCAGGGGTTTATCCCTAAACCCCAAACCCTCAAAGCCCAATCCCCGGAACGTCATCCCGGGGCCCTCGAACCCAGAGCCTTCGAGGACCCATATGGAGCCAGTATAGGGTTCTCAATAATTTCCTATACTATTTTGGGGGTTCCTTGTTATAGTATAATATACCCCAAGACCCTATTCCAGATATCAAGGCCCCTACATTAAGGAGAGGTCCGCAAGTCCCAACCTCAAAGCACCAAAACCCGGCCCAAAAACCCTAAACCCTCGCAACCAATGGCACGACTGCGGTTTTGGGTATAGGGTTTAGGTTTTGGGGTTTAGGGTTTAGGGGACTACCTCACAGCCAGAAGCCTGCAGCCCCTTGGACACACGGGACCATGGAAGCAGTAAGGCCCGCAACCCCAAACCTCTTCAAAACCCCAAGCCTGAAGCCTCTCCCCGCAAAGACAGGGCCACAAAACCTGAAAGCCGAAGCCCGGGCCTCTAAGCCATGGAAGGAGCCTTGAAAGGAAGCTTTAAGGGAACCTTTAAAGGGTGCCTTTGAGGGCTACTATGCTTACCTTTTTTTGGTGCTCCTTTCTAAGGGGTCCCTTTTTTGGGATCCCTCGCCAGGGCAAGCAGGAGGCCAAGCCGCGGCCGGACTCTCCGGCCAGCGATGTAAGGCCCCGGTCATGGCGGAAGGGGGGGCCTTCTTGGGCCTTCAGTGGCTCCTTGTAGAAATTGGGCTTTGGGGTTGTGGAGTTTGGGCTTTGGGGTTCTGGAGTTTGGGCTTTGGGGTTCTGGAGTTGGTGCTTTTGGTGGCCTTTCGGTGTTTAAGGGTTCAGGGCTTCAGGGCTTCAGGGCTTTCTGGTGATGTTCTTGCAAAAAGCATTGCTGCTCCAACACTACCAGGGCCAAGATCACTCTATGATCCTTTAGTCCTCTTCTGACGACGATGACAAGACAGAGCCCTAAACCCATTAGAGCACAGCACCCCGAAGCCCTGATCTCCTATGTTGGAGCCTCGGCCGACCTGCCACACCCCCCAAAATACGATTGCCATTGTTGATGGTACCGCGCAACCCTAAACCCTAAACCTGCAATGCTTACCACTTTCTTCATGAGTATTGCTGCCATTGCTATGGTAACCTGCGTGGTGAATAGTCTTCGTCTTACCTGCGACGAGCCTCCCAAATCCGAAATCTTAAGCGGAAACGCCTGAACTCCCAAACCCTGAACCCTCAATTCCGTATTATTCCGTATTTCTTTTGCAATGTTGTGTCTCACCCCCTTCGCTTCGCAGGTGCCATTCCCTCTTCCTGAATACCGGGCCAGAAGGACAGCATTCTCGGGATTCTGGAGGTTTCGCTTTAGTGCCCTGGACCCCAAACCCTGAAGCCCCGAGACCCTGACCAACTGCAACTATAACAGCCCTGCAGAGCCCTGCAACAATGCCATGAAACGTTAAAAAGGCTCATAAACAACTTTCCACCGTTTTTGAAACACATAAGGGAATGCCTGCCCCCCTTCGCCTCCGAGTTGTTGCAGGGTCAGGAGCCCCGAACAAGGAAAGCTCTTTAACTTCCTAACAACTTCTTAACCCTCAGCCTCAAAAATCCCTAAACAGACCCTCAAACCGTTTAAGGAAAAACACTAAGCCCGAAGCCTTCCAAGATTTATAAGCCTCAGGGGCGGTGTCAACCCCAAAGCACTTTTCGGTTCGGTCTTTGGGCTTCTGGGGAAGCTCAGGCTGTTATGCGGGTTCAGTCCTCGTCAGGGTTTAGAGCTTTTGGGTTTAGGGTTCAGGGTAAGTTATAGGGGTTCATGAGTCTCGGATTTCATTACTATAGGGGTTTATAGGCTGGATTCCAGGGCAACACGCAAGGACTGGAACCTCTCCCATCCCATCAGTACAGCATCCTGCAGCGGCTGGGCGGCAGATCTCCACACCTTCACTAGCTACTATTCTAATGAGGTGAGCTCTTACCTGTCGGTGTGGAGGAGAGGATCAGTGCAGGTGATGAGTGTGAGACTGCTCCTGTGGTCCCCAGTCCAGTGATCTATTGGAGTCCAGTGTGGGGGATGACAAATGGCCTTGTGACGAGGTTGCTGAAGATGAAGGGGTGAATTGTTTCACCTATGGGCCCACAATGGCAGGTGCTCTTGGAGAAAGAACATAGTGTCACATAGTTTAAAACACCCAAAACCCTATACTGTTCATTCAGCTGTGCGTTGGCCAAGGAAGGGGCCATGGTGTAGAGCTCAGCATCCCGGAAGGTGTCCACGATGTTCGGGATTTGGGGGTTTGGGTTTCAGATTTAGGGCTTAAGGACTACATTCGGGAATTCGGGGTTAAAGTTTAAGGTTTTGTTGTGCTTTGCGGTTTGGGATTCAGTGTTTAGGGCGCTTTAGGAGTGAGTTTCGGGTTCTTGGACCGGCGCAGAAGGGGATCGGGATTCGGGGTTTCGGGCCCGCAACAAATGCGGACAACATGCCAACCATATCAGCACTATAACGTGAGAATGGTACTAACCATTCCGACATCCATGCTACGCTTACGGAAGCTCCCTGTGACTGCGCAGCATTTCGCATTGGCAGTCTTACTTGGCTTCAAGGTGTCCCTTCGGGGTTCAGGGTATCTGAGTGTCAGAGAAAGAGAGAGGGGGAGAGGGGGGGGGGGCTGCTCAGACTTCAATATTTCTTGAAACTCAGACCAAGAACCGTTCATTAACCCCGATCGCAGGCTTTGGGTTTAGGATTGGGTCGTTTAGGTTGAAAAACAGATCTGACAACATGCGACATACGATCACAATAGCGATTGCAGTCTGATAAGTCATACATAATTAATTAGATCAGCCAGCATTGGTGGAATGGTAGTGAGATTCGTATAAGAAGTAGCTTCTATCCCAGCAGCTCATAACCCCAAGTTCTGTAAACAGTTAAGCCCTAACGCAAAGCTCCAAATCCCAAATCCAAAATTTCAAGTCCCCAACCCTAGCCGTCTCAAAACCAAACTCTCACAGCACTAAGCCCATCGAGAAGAAATGCTAAATTGAAACATTCGTGATCTGCGCGAAACCCTACATCCTTGCCCGCCGAAGGCTGCTGTTCGTACTCTGGAACATGGCAAACCTCGGCTCTGTCCCTTCGTTCTGCAGGTAATATAGGGTCTTCATAACTAGATAGGGCTAGGGGTTAACAGGGTCTTGTAGGGAGGGCTTGCAGGAATTTGTGATGGTTCTATTGGATCTAAACCATTAGATAGGCTTTTGGCGTTTATCATGGCCTGCTCATGCCGGGACCGTGCTAATCATTCCGTCCCCTATATTCAGGGGGTTTTGTGCATTCGGAGTTCGGGTTTCCATGGCGAGTTTGGGATGCAATGTCTTCTGGATTTGGGGGCTTATAGGTTCGAGGAGGAGAGACCTCATAGTGAACGCCTGTAAGGATCCTCCTTCAGGGGGTAGGTCAAGATGGGGGGTTCGCAAATTTAGGGGGGGAGTTTAGGGTCCAGGGTTTAGAGCTTCGTTGACTGCATAGCACACCCGACCTCCTTAAACTCGGAAGCACCCCCCGGTGGAACGGCCCTACAGTCTAAACCCTGCAAAGATCTTAACCATCTTAACCCGACGATCGCCAGTTTGCTGCTCTTAGGGTTTTCTTGGGCTTAGGGTATTTAGGGCTTAGGGGTTCTAGGGTTTAGGGTTTAGGACTTAAAGGGGGTTTCTTATAGTTTAGGGTTTTAGAGTTTAACTTGAGGTTTATTAGCCCTGAGCCCCCAACCCTGAAGCCAGGTTGCTTGAGCCATCTCGCAAAGGCAAGTAAGCTCCTGAACCGCAGAACCTTAACCCCACTATACGGCCACACCTCTGAGCCTCAGGAAGCCCGCTACGCTCTGAACCTCAAGCCCTCAAGCCCTAAACCCTTAAACGCCAACTCCAAACTCTAGAGTAGCCCCCCTTTACACCCTCATAAGCACCCTCCCCCCCTATAAACTTGTATCTCAACCCTGAGCCCGGGACCACCCAGTGCGAGGTATCCAGCGGCGCGCTGCCTGCCTCTCAAGCGAAGGCTGAATTTTCAGCAGTCGGGGAAGGTTCGGAGTTTTCCGGGCCTTGAAACCCAAACAAGTCCTAGAGCCGAAACCCTAAACCCTACACCCTAGAAGCCTTAACAAGGCCTAAACCCTAAACCCTAAACCCTAACCCGGTTAGGCTAAGCTTTTCTTGGGTTTGCTTTTTCATCGGTCTTTCGCCGGGTTCTTGGATCATTGTGACAAAGCAAGCAACCGACCCTCAAAGAGGCATCCTTTATAGGAAAATCCTACAAGGAACCCGACGTCCTCAAAAGCTACAGCCCGAAAGCCCTAAACCTGGAAAGCCCTAAAGCCCCAAACCCTAAACCCTAAACCCCCAAACCCTGAAAAAGGCCAGACCCCAAAGCCCTAAAACCCCCCGACTCCCAGACCCGACAATGGCGGTTGCGAAGGACTCTCCACCTTCCACAAACGGAACAACTTAAATCGGGGTTTCCGAAAATAGGGGACCCCAATAAAGTACCCGAAATAGTAGGATCCTTATATAGAAAAGTAAGGTACCCCTTATTTTCGGAAACTCCCAAATTGTGAATTCAAAAGCCGTGGCAGGCGATGCCTTCCGACCCCTTTGGCGTGGACCTGTCCCTGGAGCGCTTTTCGGTTTGGCCGTCGCAGGGGTTTAGGTTTAGGTGGCATGTTCGTATCATCTGTTGAATTTTCGGTCAGCACAGTAAGACCGTGTTCTGCCTGCATGACTGCGTCACCAGCAGCGGTCGTGAGCGACTGGCAGTGTCAGCGAAGCCAGTCAGCTAAAGCCGACAGCCACTGTAATCGACATGGCTTCGACGAGCTTGTTGCAGTTAAACTTGCCAAGTTGTAGCAACTCATGTTTATACAGTCGCAGATAAAGGAACATCTGGCTACGCACATTCCCGCATGTCTGATCCTATGCCCAAAATCCTAATTAAACCTGTAAGCCCTCAACTAAGGGTGGGATTGAACCAGGGCCAAAGCACGACTCCGGAGGTTTAGAGAATCGTAGATTAGATGTGCGAAGAACGTTCTCGATACAGACCTGCTCCAGCACACCATGAAGATGCTGGAAGCTGCGAATTCTGTGCGGCTTCTGCAAAGTTGGCCTTCTTGGAAGTAAATCTTGCGGCGGATGGACTGCAAGTGCTGAAGGGATGCTGGCTGAGTTTCACGGTGGGCTGGCCAGGTGAACTCAAAGTTCCATCTCGCATGCCATATCTCACTGCAGGTGTCAGCCTCAAGCTTTCGTTTGACCCGCCACCTCGATCTATCGAGTCATGATTAGTGAGTGGAAAGAAAAGAGTTTTTGCTGTGAGAAATGTATCATGTGCTGGAATGCAGTTAAGCGTTTAGGGTTTAGTTGTATCAGGATGCTTTCAATCCAGCTCCTCAGTTCCAAACCTTCCAGCCCGAACCTTCAAGAAACATCTTACAGTCCCACACCCTACAGCTTAACGTCCAAACCCGAAAAGCAAACCTGCGCTGCAGGCCTGCTTTGCGGGGGTTTGAAGGTTGCGCTGTAGGGGGCCTACATCCCAGGCCTTTACGCCTAAAGCCAAAACGCTCAGCGCATGGGACGTGAAATCGGATGCTCGAAACTCTCAAGGTACGAGCCTCACGCTCTATAAAAGATGAAGAACCTGCAACGTAGACTATGGGGGTCGAATACTAGCCAACATCCTTTCTAAGAGTTCCCTGATGCGTAAACCTAGTATCAGGTACCGCCCCAAAACCTTTTTAAACGGATTAAGGCCCCCTAAATTACATCTCTAAACTCTACACCCCAAGGCCCCCTTATAAGTCCTAAGCCCAAAACCTTAAATGCCCTAAACCCCTGTGCCCCCTAAGCCCTAAACCCGCAACCCCAAATCTGTTAAACCGTACACCTCCTACCCTAAACCCTAAACCCTAAACCCTAGCTCCTAACCCCTAAACCCTAAACCCTAAACCCCTAAACCCCTAAACCCGGTGCTTCTCGAGAGGAGCTCCTGGCTTCGCTGCCGCTGCCGCCGTAGCTCGGAGTCGAATCGGGATTGTGTCGGAAAAGGTTAGGTTAGGCTTTAAGGTTTAGGGTGTAGGGTTTAGGTGTTTAGGGTTTAGGGTTTAGGGTTTGGGGGTTAGGGTTTAGGGTTTGGGGTTTAGGGTTTGGGGCTTAGGGGGTTTAAGGTTGAGGGTTTGGGCTTGGGATTTAGGGTTCAGGGCTTGGGGCTTGGGGTTTGCGGTCGGCGTTTAAAGGTTTATGGCTTTGGGAGTAGTGCGTCCAGCATCGAGCTTCGACTTTTTTGGGGTCGCTGCGGTTGATGATTTGGGGGCCCTGACGGCCTGAGCTCTACACATCAATGAAACCTGCAACACTACTCTAACACTGGTGAAACCCTGGCATGTTTTCAATGTGCATTGAACGTTCGGAAGCCCTAGTCGTAGGTCTAAGTGGTTCTTCACTTGTTCTGGAGCCGAAAAACCTTAAACCCTAAACCCCTAAACCCCTAAACCCTAAAGCCTAAACCCCTTAATGTCTAAACCCTAAACCCCTAAACTCTAAAGCCTCCCAGCGACCCGGACTAGCAGCCCTGAGTGTACCAGCTTGGCGCGTCTGCCGGCGAGCGGAGTTCATTTTGAGCTGTTCCTTCGGGATGGGATTTCGACGAGTCCATCCCAAAATCTGAAAAGGTTCGGGGGCTCAGGAATTCAGGATCGCGGGCCCCAAAGCCCGAAACCCCAAACCCGAAACCCCAAGCGCTAATTTAGGGTCTTTGTTCTCGCAAGCTCAGGGCATCCTGAGGCGGCAGAGCTATCGCAATTTTGAGAGAGAGAGTCTTCGCTAGATTTTTATATTGCTCTAGCCCCACTCCCGCCTTCCCCGCAGATCAGTGTCTATGCTTTAGACACGGGCGAGCCGACACAAAATCGAAGAAGGAAAACATCGATCCCTAAACCCTAAGACCTAAACCCTAAATCCCAGACTCCAAGACGTGAGTCCTACATCCTAGATTCTAAGACAAGGCACTACTCTAAGCCGTGAGCTCATGAAGTTCGATGTAACCAGCGGCCTCAGGGACGCCGGCGCAGGCCGGGGTTAGACGGAGCCGGGTCGGAGCTGTGGGGGCGTGGATCATGTTTCCAGTTTTGCTGGGCTTCACAGTCATTCAAAAAGGCTTCAGGGTTTTAGTATGGGGGCGAACACAGGGATTATGAGCCGGAGAGGCAGTTCGGAGTGCGGCAGGCAAGAAAGGACCAAATTAGTCAGGATTTCGGTTTGTTTGATGGTTTTTGGGCCGTGTATCAGAACCTGCAATGTTCAGCCAGCTAGATCTTCAAGTCTTTTGCCTTCAGCACGAAAGTGGGCCAAGAGACTTCCCCGAGCTATCCCTGCAATGCAATCATTCAGCAGCCCTAAATGTATGCCCCAAGGCATGCACTCATGAAGCCCTCAACCCTAACCCACCCACCCCACACGCACTCTCTCTGTCTCTCTCTCTCTCTCTCTCTGCCTCTCTCTCTCTCTCTATATATATATGTATACAGATATATTCATGTATGTATATATATATATGGCATATATATATATGTGTACATGTATATATATATATATATATATGTCCTGTGAAGCCCTAAACTCTTAACCCGAAGCCCACACCAGGGCATGGGCTCTTTACGCCCGCCAGTAGCAGCTTTGAGCCCGGCAAGGTGGTCCGAGTGGCAGGCAGCGAGGGCGGGGCACTCCTCACAATAGCATCCCCCCTTGTTGTCCCTATCTGGTGGATATATATATATACACACACACACATACAGACACAGATGTTATTAACCATATCTGTCTATTAGAGCATATATCTAACTATCCTTCTTCTCCTGCTTGTCTGGGGTCATATATGTGGGGGCCTGTCCTCTCGTTTCGAGCCCCGGGCTCTGCTGACACTTGTACAGGCGCCGGCCTTCTTAAAATTAGTAGGTGCTTTTGGGGACATTTTATTGGGGACATTGTATTTAGCATTTTCACGCTTGTTAGGCCTAGGGGGATCCTATTTACGAATGTTTTCAATGGCTTCAACGGGCCCCCCTTGCCTAGGGATAAATGGCATTTAGGGGACCTTGCAATACGTATCCTAGTGTTTTCTTCATCTCTCACATAGGCTCCCTAAAATAAAGGATCCTGTCGGCTTAGGGTTTAGGGTTGTTTCGTTTCTTTATCAGTAGGATCTCTTGTGACCTGAGCCTCTTATGCAGGGTGGGTACTTGAAAGAGCCGCGGGTTTCAGCATAATTAGAAGACCATGGGACTCAGTAGGCAAGGGTCATAAGTAGCACTTCGGGTTGGAAGGATGACCCCAGCTGCCAAGTCCCATGATTCTTCAAGCATTGTCTGTGGGCTTATTCATACGGCGTACGGGCTTGTCATTGGTGCTGCTGAGTTGTCAGCCGTCAAGGGTGGTGGCATACATCTAGACAGAGCTTTTGCGCATCATGCGAAATAGACTCCGCTTTAATGGTGCTTTCTGAATTCGTATCCCTGGTCATACCGATCAGCAGCCCCAAGCCTCCCACGGACTACGATGCATCACGTCTGAAGTCGCACCGCGGCGGCATACCGACAGGCCGTCTACAAGCGAGACGAAGAAGAGGCTCGCGTCGGGTCACGACGTGCAGCTTGTGCTCTGCTCGGCGCCAGAAAGGATTGAGCTCTCTATCCGAAAAGCTGCAACCCCCACAGCCTGAAGCCCCAAAGTCCTAAGCCTTAACCCCAAACCCCAAAGCCTAAAAGTACTAAAGTTACTGCGGGCCTTCAGTGCGACTCCTTGCTTCGTCTCCAAGCGCGAGCCTTCAAAGAAGCTGCCGCAGGCCGTCGTTGAGCTTGCCTTACACCTCGAGTCTCTTCAAGCCGGCAAGGGGCCCGAGAAGAAACCCGAAGCTTGACCCTGAAACCCTGACCCAATACCCAAAGCCCTAAAGCCCAAAACCCAAAGCTCTAAGATCCCAAACCCAAAGCCTTAAAATCCTCAGCGCCAAACCCCTAAAACCCTAAACCCAAANNTAAACCCAAAGCCCTAAAGCCTTAACAACTCTAAAGTGTTATTTTGGTACTGTTATAGTACTTGTACTCTCATTGATATTACTATTGCATGTGTTCCGAAGCGTGGACTCTCGAGAAGAACAAGATTTTCCTGTCACAGCCCACGAGAAGGAGCATGAGAAGAGTTGCCCAGGAAAGATTGCAGCTGAGAAACAATTTATATATATATAT
>CAJNJA010017613.1:0-10451 GCA_905231915.1 Symbiodinium necroappetens
CCTCTGAGCACGAATAATCATACTAAGTACTGCCTCTAACCCTCTTACACTACTAATCATATTACGAAGTAACATAGTCATTGTAAGTGTTGCCTATAACCCTCTTAAGGTAGTACCAATCATACGAAACCTTGCCTTGAACCCCTCCGAACCCGAATACGCACAGGTAGCGCTTGTACGACCAATCAAAAAAAAGCCTTGAGTTATCTTGAGTTGAACCCCGCCGTCCCAGGCCTTCGAGCGCACACTAGAACAAAGCCTTGTCAATCCTGGAAACCCCTTGTAGACCCTATGAAAAGCCGAAGAACTTGTGTTCGTGCTCATAAACATGTATTTATTCGGTTATTCGGAGCCACGGGCATCATAATGCTGAGCCATTCCTTGAGAGACCCAGAAACCATACTGCCTCGAGGAAGCTGAATGTCCAGCTGAAGGCCGGAGGGAGGTCAAACGATTTTTGACTTTGGTTTGTGAAAGAGTGTTACTGGATGTAACCTCTTGAGTGTTGGTTCGGTAAGCAGTCCATGCCCCAATCACGTACATGGCCCAAAAGACTAAGGTCAGTCTGCAACCGTGCTCGTCTTCGTCGCAGCAGTCCTGTCTCAAGCTTCATCCCTTGTACTCGTCCCACTCCTGATTTTTTTTGATATTGGGGAGATGTCAGTCGTCTACGGCCCACCTGTGCAGGATGTCAAGAAGTTGGTCGAGACTGAGCTCGGCAAGGGTGAAGGGCCTGTCTCCGTCCGGGCACCTGGTGTTTGTTAGGTGCCTTAGTCAGGCTCCGAAATTTTCATGGCTCCACCACAAATATCGCCGCACATTCATGTAGGACCAGCTTAAGAAATCAGCTCCTCATCCGTATCCTCACCCTCACGCTCACCCTCACCATCACCATCATCACCATCATCATCGTCATGTTCCTGATCACCAGCACTATCGCCAGCTCCATCGCGATCGCCATGGCCATCGCCATCAACATCACCATCATCTTCCTCATCACCATCACAGCACTACCACCATCACCATCCGTGTCATGCGCAAGCATCATCGTCATCTTCTGACGAGAAGACCTGAACACCTCACAAACCCGAAGACCTTGTCACCAGGTGGAGATCCCCTTCACACCCGAAGCCAAGACCATCCTCGAAGCTTCAGTGACCGAGGCCGGGTTTATCGGGTTTCTGTTGACTTAGGTAACGCTTGCAGGTATCATTTCCCTGTTGTAGGAAGTTTTGAATGGATCGATAACGACCTATGGAAGCCAAAGTATCTGGTTGCAGGGAGGAGAGCGATGCTGTTGAGCGGTTTGGTGGAAGTCGACTTGAAATAAGACGTGGAATGCAGCAGGTCGGATTTTGCTTGGGCCACAATCACGTCAAGTTTCAACAATTGGAACATCGAAACTAGAGTGCTCAAGGGATATCCACAGACGTGAAGCTTCACCCGCGCAGCAATGCGTCTACTGAGTATACTGTCTTGAGAGACATGAGAGCTCGAACCCACGGAAGCCTCAAACCTTATTCAGGCCCTGGATGCTTCAGGATCTCGGGTGCATGTTTCTGGTCATTGTCATGCTCATGGTGAAGCCGACGATGAAGACGAGGATCGTGATGATGATAATGAAGATGATGTTGATGGAGATGACGATGCCGATCATGCAGATGGTGACGGTGGTCACTGTCGCGATGGTGACTGTCTCAGTCATGTCGGCGGTGATGGTGATGGCGATGCTTATGCTCAGGACAAGCATGATGATCACTGATTGTAGCGATGGGTATGGTGGTCCTGATGGTGGTGGTGATGGTGGTGGTGGTGGTGGTCCTGTGGCTCAGGCCCGCCAGCTGAACTCGAACGCCATCGACACGGCACACATACTGTTGGTGACGCAGCCGAACGTTTCCGGGCTTCCCGTGCGTGCCTAAAGCTCATAGGGACTCGTACAGCTTGGGGTGTCAATCTGGAATGCGTGGTGTTGGGGATGAGGTTGAATGTGAGGTTCGGCTTGAGAACCACAATTGCCATGTCGTGTTCAGGGTTGATTGGGAGACCAGCTGAATACACGAGAAGGTAGTTCAACGCTGATATTTAAGCATATAGGGAGCAACGCGTCCACATACATGCCTGCCTGCCTGCCTGCCTGCATTCCTGGGCGTCTGCCTCGGCCTCTGCCACTGCTGTGCCTCTGCAGCCCCTGCCTCTGCTGCCAATGCGGCCTCTGCCTCTGTCATAGTCGTCGCATACTAGGCATAAGAGAAGCGATTTCCGGCATCATGGAAGCCATGGTCGCAGGGTGAGTAGTCCTAATCATGTACGGATACTCGGAAGATTGCGCAAGAAGGGTAACCGTGCAACTGCCAGAAGCAGCCGAAGCCATGTCGCGCTATTCCCAAACTGCCGAGCCCGAAGCCGGGGCCCATTGCCGCGAAACGCCGCCAGGCGCTCTGCAAAGATGCCAGTGGCAAGACGCAGAAGGCCTCCCGGACGTGTCACCGATGCATCCGAACTCCGGGTGTGACCGAAATCCTAAGTAGCATGAATACTTCTCGGGTTTGCGGGTGTGGAGACTCTGAAACCCTGGCCTGAGGGCCCAAGCATTGATTGCATTTTCAATCCGTCGGAGTGATCGAGGGCCTCGGTGTAATAAGTGTTTTGCAGGGATTTATGGATTGTTGGGAAAGGGATGCAGCCTGAAACTTGCATTGGGGCTGCCCCAAGCCAACCCAAGCCAACCCAAGCCAACCCAAGCCAACCCAACCCAACTGCATGTAAGCCAGCGCTCGCCAGTGCCTGCAGAAGTTGGGAGTGGATCCGCCTCCTGGCTTCATTGGCTCTTTTCCGGTGTCAGTCTCTTTTGAACTTCGGTTTCAGGTTCATCACGTGAATCCTGCTCTGAAGGAAGCCCGGAGTTTCAGTCTCAGGATCTGAGACGCCTGACTTAAGCTGTCACATTTGGGTGCAATCTAGGAGTCAGCATGGACGGTTCTTTCGGTACAGGCCCTGCAAGCTCCCACTTAGCACGGCTGATGTGGGGCTTTAAGTTGAGACCCACAGAATAGACCGCAGGCGCATGAATCCCTAAGCTTACAACCCAAATAGCAGGATTTCTTCCCGTCACAAGGATACGACAAAATCATGGCAGGTTGAGCGCACCAGGAACTTGCTACAACATGATCCCTTGAACTTCCACTGCTTTCCCTCTCTGTCCTTGCCATGATGGTGTTCCTAATTGCTGCATGTGTTGTGTTGGTGCTGTCACGTACTTGTGCCTGTCGTCTTGGCAGCTGGGGCGTTTGTCCTTGTCTTGGCCTGAGTGACGATGGCCATGTCTTGCTTCAGGCTTGTTTAGCAGGTGTCTTTCCATCTCACGCCCCTGGGCTTTGGATTGTAAGCTTGGCGGCGATTTACCCTCCTCGGTCCTCTGCATCAACCACAGTTCGTCTGCTAAACTCTGAAGTCATGTCCCTCTCTGTTTTCCGGTCAGGGTCTCAGGGACAGCAACATGTGGGTGACCTACTGGCGGAGTGTGTCTCCAGGGAGAAGATCCCAGAAGAAATCGTCAAGGAGTTGCAAGACAAGGACTTCCCTCCCTTCTCCCGAGGAACTTCTGAAGGATCTTCTCGGGAGGCTTCGAGTCTTGGAGCTTGGGGTTCTCGGGAGCCTTAGACTGTCGATAATTGACTTGGTTCGGGCTCTTAGGCACCTTTTAAAAACGTGTAGACGGAAAGGTAGACCCCTTCAGTTTCCGGGACCCTACGAGCTCCACCACCTTGGGGATGGCTAGGTTTCAGATGTCGGGTTCAGGAACCGAAGTCCCCAAACTCTGAAAAGAAAAGCCCCAAGCCTTTCTGAACTTCCACGCGAAGGATTCAGGTTAGACGCTTTTTAGGAGCACCTATCAGCCGCCAGGACGAGAAGGAGCCTGCGGCACAGATGAAGAGCGGTGCAGGCGTACATTTGACACTGTGTGCTGGATGGGTCGTCTTGAAGGGGTCGTTTTGTCAGGGGTCATTGGGGGCTGGAGGTTCCTGATGCTGCAGTCTCCACTCTCCGAGTCTACGAGGTGGAAAGACCCAGACTCTGGAAGAGTTCGGCCGTGACCTGACCAAGGCGAGTACCGCTGTAGGATGCTGTCGGTTCATCGCCCCTGTGACCTGCTTGATGTCTGGCGATTCAGAAGCGTGCTATTGCACTCCGGGGTTTGAGAACTCACTCCTTGCAGTTTTTGAAGTGAGACTGTGTTAGTTTTTTGAGAGGAGCAATGCAGATAGCTGAGGTGTCTGGAATATGCTCCCAACATCTCCCGATAGACGGAGGGGGTATGATGGTTCCTGAGCTCGGCATCCCCTCGTCCCACTTCTTGCGTTCCCTGAAGCACACACCTGAAAGCACTGCGCAGGCCGCTGCAGAAGGGATGATGGATCCGCCACTTGTTGGAGCTTCATTACAGAGACGTCCAATGGCCATTTCACAGCCTAACTCACAAGATTGAATAGCTCCCACAGGCAAGCTGATAGAAGCCTCGTGCAACCTTGGCAAAACCAGTCCAGTTTTGAATCGAAACAACCCAGTCTTAACCCCGGAGCATGGAATCCTTCGGTTTGCAGTTGTGGCGAAATCGCGAAGCAAAGTAATTGTCTGTTTTCTTGTCAGAGCGGCCGCTCAGCCGTGCGACAGCTCAATCTTACTTGGCTGAAGATTTTCATAATCATAACCACTGAATATTTCCTATGGGATTTCAGAAGAAACTGACTCTGCAATGGTACCAGGTCTTGTAAAGGGAACGCATTGAAACGAAATGATTGGTCCACGAAGGGTGGGACTACAAGGCATGCGCCAAGACAAAAAATGAGATGATTGGCCAATGAAGAACAGTGTGATCAGATCTTTTGTCGCGTGCTTTCCAGCATGGCTCTGTCGCACGCGTGCATAAGCTTCGAGAGTCCGTGAACCACACAGGCATGGGCCATTGTGCGCTGCACAGAGCCTAGCTGTACATCTTTGTGCCCGCCCGCCCTCCCTTTCCCTCCCTTTCCTCCCGTTCTTTCCGGGGCTGGAGGCTATTGATGTTTGGGGCACGGGGTGGTATGTGCAGCTGAGCTTAATGCGAATCTCACCGCAATCGCTCAGTGCTTTCGCCACAAGCTCGCTAGCTGCGAGCATGGCAAACGTGTGCCATGGAATGTGCAACATTCCTCCGAAAGTTGCCCTGCTGTGATGAATGAGCCCTGACCGGTCGCTTCGAGCACAAGTGTGAGGGAGATGCATTTGGGCATTGCGGAGTGCTTCGCCCGGCAGCCAAGGCTCGTGGGCCGCGAGGCGGAGATCGAACGAACTGTACAGGCCGCTTCTTGTGACTGTGCGCGCTTTCATGTCGCAAGTCTATAATATATAGTCCGAAGGAACCGTGTCAACTCATGCATCAAGTATCGATTGAGGGTTTTGCTGCGTTTTGGGTAAAGGCTGTCGATCATCTTTTTTTTTTCTGGGGCCTTTCAGCAGAGATAATGGGCCCATTCAGTAGCATTGCACGATGGGTTGCAAAAGCAGCACTCAGTGTCGTCGTGGATGCAAGCTTTGGAATGCTTCGGCAGCGGTTTCCACACGCACTGCGAACTCCCGGTAAGGACATGTCGGCTTCCAGACAGTCAAGCATGTAGGCTTGAACTATGCGCAAGCGCTCAAGTAAAGTGACTGCTCCCGGCAGTTGCCGGGACTGGAAGGCGAAGAAGGCTCCGATTAGTCATGCCATGCCTAAGATAAGTCTTTGGAAAGCGACCCAAAGTTGATCCCGTCCTCTCTCAAGACATGAGAGGATCAGCTTTCAAGAGACAGATCGGTCTTG
Source organism: Symbiodinium necroappetens (assembly GCA_905231915.1). Taxonomy (NCBI): domain Eukaryota; class Dinophyceae; order Suessiales; family Symbiodiniaceae; genus Symbiodinium; species Symbiodinium necroappetens. The sequence continues at coordinate 5,843 of CAJNJA010017613.1, forward strand.
TCAGCTGAAGCTCGAATGTAGCAGTGTAGCCTCGAGGCCCCATGTCCCACCCACACTACCTAAGTAGGTTACTCCTTTGGGCTGAGTACAGTCCGAACGCCAAGGCCAGTCTTCCCAAAAAGCTTGAACTGCAAACGCATGTAAAAGCTTTCGGATCTAGAGCTCCCTCCCAAGCGAAGAAACCGCGGCTGGCAGATCCTGGCGCGTCGCCAGAAGAACAACCCTGTACTCATCGGCGAGCCCGGCGTTGGTAAAACGGTGGGTGGCCCCAGCGTAAGGTGCTGCCCAAGACCCCGTCCCAAAGTGACTTTGGCACAGATGTTGGCTCCGGGTTCGAAAGACCACCCAGAACCCTGGGTGTCGGCGTCGGATCTCGTGGTTGGAAAGCGGTCAACGCCCATAAACCCGTGTGCGCAAAAGTGCTGATTTCCCCAAACCTTGAAAGCAAAACTCTAGCCAACCTGCCGAAATCCTTGAATCCTAAACCTTCACCTTCAGCCAAAGCATCTTCGATTCCAGGAGCGGCTAGCATTGCGGCTTCATAGCTCTCGCATTGTTGTGGTCACTCCAATCCAGCGGTTCAATCCCGGGGTGATCCCTCAAGCCAGCGCCTTGAAACCCTTCCTCTTTGTCCCAAGAAAACCTCAAAGGCTAAGCACCTTCCGACATCCCCAGGCCATTGCCGAGGGCCTGGCCTACAAAATCGCGACCTCTGATGTGCCGGAGATGTTGGTCGGGCCCGGGGCCACAGAACGGTGTGGGGGGTTCGGGTTTGGCACCTGAGGTTCATCCTCGAGTCCAAGGCCCTTGAGATCAAACCCCGAACATGGAGCTCGCAACTTCGAGCCTGCAGTGAAACCCTGAGCCTGAAGCCCAAGAAAATCACGGAACGTTCCACCCTCAAGCTTTGAGGGCACGTGAGTGGCAGAAGTGTGACCGCAGAACAGAGCCTCTAGAATGTTTAGAACCAATATACTATACATAGTTATAATAAGGAACTCCCAAAATAGTATATGTAGTTACGTAGGCCCCTAAATAAGCTGAAGCCCCGAGTCGCCCCCGAGGAAGAAGATCGTCCAGCTGGACCTGGCAATGCTTCTCGCGGGCACCAAGTACAGAGGGGAGTTCGAGGACCCTCGAAGCCAACGGAGTTCGGCAGACGGTCCTAGGTTTTGGGGATGTAGGGACTTACGGATAGGCTTCAGGTTTGCTTCTAAGGGTATAGGGCGGGTAGCGCTTTAGCTGTGGGCCTCATTCCCTGATCTCCAGCTCCCTGCACTTTATCCCAGATTTTTATTTATAGAAATTTTATGGAAGGTACTTTCCGTTCGTGAAGATTCAGTGCATTGCGTCAAGCAGGGTTCGGCTTTACAAGATCCGATCGCTGGAAAACTCCACTACTTGTCCGCAAAGTTGTGGCAGTGTGGGAGGAGCACTGGTCCTGCGGAGGGTGTCGGTTTCGCCCGGTTAAGACATTTCTTAAGGCCTAAAGTAGAGAGACCCGGAAAGAGCACCGTTATCAAGCAACCGTTGTCGTCGTCATCTGCCTATAGCAGCATTCGTCGTAGTAGGACAGATATCCGCTGACACAGACCCTAAAGTTGACGTTTTCCGATAACCGGGTAGTACGTACCGGCATTGTCGCAGCTTGTGGTATGGTCAGTCGCGACGCCTATCCGCAGCCGGTGCCCCTTCAACGTCTGCGTGCATCAGGAGCGCTTGAAGAACGTGATCAAGGAGGCCAACGCTAATAGTGTTGCTTTACAGCCTGTATATTGCCATAGCCTGTATAGCTATAGCCATAGGTACGTCACCCTAAAAACCCCAGTGCTGACCCCGAATGCTAGAGGCTGGGTGAAATGCGACGTGCGAAATCCAAAGGTGCGTGCAAGCCGCGCGGCACGGCGAGAACAGGAACTGGTGTTCGAACAGCCCTTGAGCAGGGCTTTCCTTGGGTGTCGACACCCTGAGTGCCTGAAGGTCTTGGACTCTGAGAAGAGCATCATCCTCATGATCGACGAGATCCACACGTTGGTCGGAGCGGGTGGGACCGGCGATGGAGGCCATGGACATGTTTCATTTGCTTACTGTGCCGAGATTCCGGTTGGAAAGCCCAGGCCCAAAATCCTTGATCGCAACAGCAAGCGTTTGAGAAGGAGGATCTGCTTTTTTTGGTACAGCGCAGACTTAGCCTTGAGGGTTTTGGAAACTAAAGAAGGATCTGTGGCGAGGGCAGCGGTTCCCTGAAGCATTCTTGGAGACATCCTTGATTGGGGGTTACTAGAATAATTAATCAACTCCAGCATCGGCAGTTCAGCCTGGTATTTTTTCGGCATCACATACTTCTTATACCCAAGGCTGGCGGACAGGTCTTGCAGTTCGAAAAGAGCTCTGAAGCAAAAGTCTACATGCATGCCCTTCATCCGAGATTTCCCAGCTTTCAAGGTGGTGGTGGCGCCATTGACGCGGCGAATATCATGAAGCCTGCCTTGTCTCGTGGTGAGCTCCAGGTGGGCAGACCGGGTCCGGGGTCGAGAGAGGCGAGACGCTCAGCGATTAGCTAGAGGAGGTTTACTTATTACTTAGTGTGCAGTATGCTTCCCACGCCTGGAAGTTGCAAAAGGTGCTTTTGCAAATCCCGTAGGCAGGATCTTGTCGAGCGGCAGTGGATCGTCTGGAGGCCTAGTATGATGTAAGGCAAGGGAGGCTCTTCTTCAGGCAACACAACGATGAGGTCGCTTGCAGCGACATTGGGTTGTGTTCTATCGCTGGCAAACATGCAACAAGCAAAAGACAAACTCCAGACACTGAGCCCGGTGGTCTCGTTGACGGAGGATGAGAGGATGCACCCGGGCGGAACTGCAGGTAGGCATGATGCGCAGGATAACCGCACCAGTGCACTCGTGCCGCGTTGAAGACGAAGAACGACCATCTCTAATGTACAGCCCCTGAATAGCAAGATCAAGTAAAGAGCAATGGCAATACCGTGGCAGATGTAGACCTAGACCTGCAGTCTTACAGCAGGTGATCGGAGCAACCACCAACGAGGAGTACCGGAAGTACGTAGAGAAGGACAAGGCCTGCGGACTTGCGGGGGGTGCGGCTTTCAAGTTTGGGAAGTGTTTGCATTTAATTTGGGGCCCCCGATCTGAGTAGGACTACAGCTTAGGCTTTCGATTGTAGCGAGTTCTGGCCTCCTTACCCGTCGTCGTCGCCGTTGTCGCTGTGCTCAGCAGAATGGCAAAGCTATCGCATCAACAGCTGGCAATCTACAAGCCTCAAGAACGATCGTGGCAATTACGCTAATACCAACGTCATCATCGCAACAAGCAGGCAGAAAATCAGCGATACAACGCATAGAACCATAGTTTATAGCGCTCTCATGCACTAGTAGAAGATCACAGCGCTGCCTGACTGAGCGGACTACTGAGAATGCTAAAAGAACACGGTAGTGACATAATTCCGTCCAGTCAATTTTCGGACATCTAAGCAGCATCCCAACCTGTTTGCACGACCATGGAACAAAAGACACGCATCACAAGACTACATCAGGATCATGTAATTTCATAGTGGCATCAATGGAGATTGTTTTTGAGATAATGAGCAGTAGCAAGCAGTAGACTCCGTAGATGCGCACGAGCATTCCCATCCATGCGAGGCCCTGGAGCGACGCTTCCAGCCGGTGAAGGTCAGAAGCTCGGGGGGTCGGACGGTAGCCTGGGGCTGCCGTCGGGGGAGAAGGCTTGAAGCTCCTTTTCGTTAGGGTCAGGGCCCTGAAGATCTTCAAGCTTCGGAGAGGCGGACCTGGACGAGACGCCGGTCAACATTCGTGGTGTAATTCATCGATATGTTACATGATATGCACCTTGTTCAAACGAAGCTGCTATCATTGCAGGCATGTTCAGCAAAAACTAGCTCCACTCCGACTCGCCTAGCGCCCGTGAAAGAGCCATGGCAGCCACCGACAGCCAGATCTGTTCCCGATGCAACGGACAGGGCCACCGTGCGGCCCAATGTCCAAAGATGCCGCACCCTGTTCTTCCATTGAGTATATTGCTCGTCGTATTTTGTGCGACAGGCCCAGTACCAGTATGTTTCCAGTGTCCTGGGCTGGGTTGCGCAACCCGTGAGCGAGGTTCTACCGTACCTGCGAGTACTGCAAGGTGGTGGGGCATTCAGCAAAGGCCTGCCCCAAACTGCAGCGCCGGGCTTTGGAGAAGGCCAGCCAGAAGAAGGCGGGCACGAATCAGACCAGCGACACGTGGAGCGAGTCCGGAACAAGCACCACAGCTTCGGGTGATTCTTGGACATCGGGGGCTTGGCGCAAGCCCCGCAGTGTCAAAAGCAAAGCCAAGGGTGCCTCGGGCGAGTGGCAGCCAGAGCATTGGGTGCTCAGCACTGAAGAGGAGCGGGAGGCGACGGCCAGGGTTACTATACATAAGCGACGGGAGCAGGATACCAGCAAGCCCGAGCATAATAAGAGCCACATGAATAAACATGAAAAATAGCAGCAAAGACGATTAGAATAGAAACTGGCCGAAGAAGGCCCGCAAGCTGGAGAAGAAGCTTCGGGAGATTGCCGCTCTCGAGCAGTCGGTGGATCAGGGGA